>PVJX010013561.1:0-47144 GCA_004027295.1 Dolichotis patagonum | reverse complement strand
TGATTCCTGCTTCTTCATTCACATACTTTATTCTTAAGTTATAGATCCTCTTGTCATCTTCCAGTCTTTGTATCTTTACTGCCTGCTCCCTTATTATTTTTAAGAGATCTTCCCTTTCATGACCCCACATTGCAAGCCTGTGTTCAATTTTTGATAGTCTATCTTTGGTTTCTTTCAAGCAGTTTTGCCAGCTTTCTATTGAGTCTTTAGTTTCCTGATAATCTCTTTGAATTTGCTTCATGTATTCTAGGTTTTTTCTGAATTCTTCATTAAATTTTTCTCTCCATTTTTGTTCCTCCATTCTTCTGTCTGTGCCTTCTTGAGAGGTGCCCAGCCCTTCTTTTATTAATCTACTTATCTCTTGTTTAAGTTGAATTAATATTTCAGTTTTGGTCCCGCTTGCAAGGTCCTGACGATATCTCTTTATGTCCGCTAACGCTGTGTTTGATGTTGCATTTTGCTGCCCTCAATCTCTTTTGTATTTACCTCTCCAGGATCAATGTTCTCAGGTTTGGGGGCTGGGATTTGTTTCTTATTTCTCCCTTTCGTCATGTTTTTGGTTCCTTCCATACAAGTGTATAGTGTAATGCCCAGACCCTTTTCTTGTTGGTTAAGGCTCCTCTAGAGGGTGCAGGCTAGGAGCTTTAGCCCTCTTCAATAGGTTATCAGAGATTAGAGTTCACCCATGGGCAGTGTGCGCTAGCTCCTCCCTTACGGGCCAGTCAACCTTTGCAGGCCTTCACTGCGTCAGTGTGCACTGATCTCAGGGAAGTAATATTGTAGTGACTCACTGGCTCCCCGCCAGGAGCGTGGCCTAATCCAAGCAGATTCCACCAATCCGCTCGGCGAGGGGAGCAACCAGCTGAAGCCACTTCCTTATGGAGTTAGGGCTGTCCTGCCCAAATCCAACATGTTGTCCAGTTGGTTTCCCCTTTCCCGTGGGAGGATCTTATTCCCATCACTCACTGCGTGTTGATGCCCGTCCTGAGAACTGCAGGGCTCCCCAACCTCTGACTTCAGTGTGGCTGCGGTGGGAATTCACGGTGCCTCTGGGTGGGTCGAGTGCAGGGCCAGTCCGGGTGAGCTGCATGCAGGGCTGTTCAGCTCTGTGCTCTGGCGGCTCAAGCCAGTCGCTACGGTGTGGATCACTTGTTCTAGTCGGGCAGGAATTCAGGCGGCTCAAGGAGGGCGCCGTGCTCACTGATCTTAGCTTCTCTAATGGTAGTCCCAGGACCTCATATTCCAGTGGTTTTTTGCACTTTAGTTTTTTCCTGGGTTGTGAGAGTCCATCTCTATCTGTTTGGGTTTCTCCAGGGTGTTTTATTCTGGCATTTGAGCTGTCTCTCTCAGAGAGGGTCTTTCTCCTGCTACCTACCTGTCCGCCATCTTGTTGACATCTGCCTTTAATCCTTTAGAGGACTTCAGCCACTTCTTGTTCAGTTGACTACTGTAGGGGGTCTCCAAAAGGTGTTTCACAGGCATGTTTGAAACTTTAAGTGACACATGCAGAGGCATCAGGAGCTTATTCTTGAGATGCAGTGCTAAGCAGGAGGAATGGAGTGGGCTGTCCTGCCCAAATCCAACATGCTGGTGGGCTGTCCGCTCCACCATCCACCTTGGGAAGGGTGGGCCAGAGGAGGCTAGCCTCATCTCTGCTCCAAGGATTAGTCTGATTTACCAAGAGCCAGTTCTGGTAGAGTCTCAGCCTCTGGAGAAAAGGATTTCGCACTTGGAAAATCAAATGGATTTGTCTTCACTGGGAAATTAAAGGCCCTTCTAAGGGCCTTCCACACCACAGCCCACTGGCCTTGTATTTTGGCTACTCATAGTCCTGCATCAGTCACCTGCACAACACAAGTCCTGGAATGAGTTTGGAGAGCAGGAAGAGGAGGATCAAATGTTCTGCCTTATGTTTTTGCTGGTGTTGTCTCACAGTGGGAGAGCGCTCATCCTGTACCCAAGCATGCTCAGGTCTTGCTGGGCGGGAGACCTCAATCAGCGTCCATGTACTTCGTAATCATTCTTTCATTCCACAAATATTTGATGGTTGTGATGTGTCTCTTGAGTTCCTCCTGGTTCCTTCCTTCTCTGCCAAGAATCAATGGATGCTTCTTTCCCTGCTCCCTACAAGTACCGCCACCCTCTCCAGAACCCTGTGGCATTTCAGAGAGTGGTCATCTGCTTCTTCATAAACCAAGGGTCCCTGCAGCAGAACAGAGACTTGTGCCTGCCACAGTGCCTGTGGTGGAATTAGAGTAAGTACTGTATGAAATACTTCCTCTTTTCTCAGTCGCCAGATAGTGGGTCATTCAGTTCTTTACTTTTCAAGCAGCTAATGATAGAGATGTATTTTGTGTTATTTTGCTTTAAAACTTATTTTGAAAACTTTCAAACTGACAGGAAAGGTGAAAGTACAATGCAGTGAAGACTTACATTCCTTTGTGAGGTCCACCACTTGTTGAGATCTTGGCACACCTGCTGCACTTGTTGCTCACTCCCTGTGCCTGTGCACATGTGCACTCCTGCGTCCTCCTCTCTGGCAGATCATCTGGAAGTAGGCATTCGACCCCCACATATTTCAGCCTTATGAATGGAGTAGGCTGTGCTGTTGAAAAGTGTCATGGAGGGACACAGTGCTTTGGGAGAACAAAGCCAGGGAAAATTACTTTACAAAAGATTGGGCAGTTAGAAATTTTAAAAAAGGTGACCTCTGAGCCATGTATACAGATACCAGTTTACAGAATCTACATTTAAATTTTAACAATAGAGAAAAGGTAATGTCTTTTATGAAGAGCTTACTAGCTTCTTGAAACTCCATTCAGCTTTACCATATTTGGAGCTTTTGCTTAGTTCCTCTGTGGTTTTGTGCTAACCACACTTATTATTTCCTTAGCCTCTCAGGGACTGTCATTGAAAAAGTGCCTTAATTTTATTTGCATTCATGAGTAGGTTTATTAATGTGTGGGGTAGCTGAGCAAGGCAGGGAAGTGTTTAGTCAGTGGGGTCTCCTTGCTCTGTGAAATGTTTGTGAAACTCAGTGGCTTGAGCCTATAAGCCAATTGAACTTTCACAACTTAATAATACTTGTGGCTTAATTTTGTAATTATGCTTAAGAATTCTATACATGCATAAATAAAAGGAAATGTAGGTTGTTCCAAGTAATCAGATTCAGCTATTTCTACTATATAATGGAGGGTTTTGTGAAATATAAATGGTAGAAGGCCACCCCTGAAACACTTTTGGGACAGCATACAATTTCCAAAATTTAGAGGCATTTTCAGGTCCATTAGGCGTTCTGTTGGCTAAATAGTGAGGGAGCTGTGTAAAACAAAGATTGGTTTGGGGCGGAAATAACAACAGCTTGTGTAAAATGGAGGCGATGCTACACTTAAACAGTGAATTTTTAGAACATGGGTCACCATGGGAAGTGGCAGGAGTCACCCTTAGCAAATGCGAGTATTGATTAACTTTTTACATTCCCATCTGAGTCCAAGAAGACTAACCACCCTGGTTTTGTTTAACATTCTAACAGGTGGCTTTTCCCTGGGGGAAGCTCCTGTGGCAGCTCGGGAGAGTGGAAACACACAGTGTATGGCAGAGACTGCATCTTACTATAGATCTCCTCTTCCTCAATTGTTTCTGCATCTGAGTTGTGAGCCCTGTCTTTGTGTGAGGCACTGGCTTTCATTACCTCATTGACATATTTCTTCTAGACACATACATTTGTGATTGTTTCACTTTAGTAGAGAACACTATCCCCCCCCCCCAAAAAAGAGAAGCACACTCCCTGCTTATTAGCAAGTGGTTGTGGTGGACAGGAAGTGGTCCACGTTTCCTGGCATGAACTGCCTGGAGCTTGAGCCCCTGAGTCTGGATCTATTTTCAGAGTGGAAGTTAACTAAGGGTCCATGCAGGGAGCCATGGACCCTTGGGAGTCCTCTGGTTAGAGGGATCCAGCCCAGCCTGGTTGCCGTGCTTTTTCAAACAAAGGAGAGTATGAAGGCAAATGAATAGAAAGAGACCCTTCAATACCAGCCAGACATCAGCTGAGGTGGAACTCTGATGGAACGTGTTCCAGAACACATGTGTTTGTCACCATGGGAGATAGAGGCCATTTTGGGGGGTTTTAGTGGGCCAGATCAAGAGTCCTAGCTGATACAGGAACAGAAGGTTTTGAGGAAACAAACCTAGAAGAGAAATCTCTGCTCATAGAGGAGGAAGCTCACTTAAGCATTTTACTGTGAGCAAAATTCTTTTTTTTTTTTTCAAATTTAAAATGAAAATAGGATAAAAATGATACAGAATTTCAAAACAAAATAATAGATTAACAATGGTTAATATATTAGGTATTACTATCTTCAAATTAGTTGCTCAGATTATAAGATATAGGCATTCAAAAAATGATCAAACAGTGCAAATACAAGCTGTTCTTTTTGATGAACTGAGATTAGTAGTATAATGATCTATCTTGTATATATGTGTATATATATATTTTATATATATAAAATCTTTTCCCTTCTTTGTTTTCTCTTTTTCCCATCCCAGTTGTTCTTTCCTTTTTAGCAGTTTCTTCCCTTTTCACTTTCACAATAGCTGTTGTACATTTTGGATCTTATTTACTCTTTCAGTTTTTTACAGTAGGGAGACAATATAATGTTTACACATGTGAGTCTGGTTTATTTAATTCAAAGATCCACGCAAAAAATGGGCATTTGAGATGAATACATACTTCTTAGATGGAGAAATACAAATGACAAATAAATATATGAAAAAAATGTTCAACATCACTGGTCATTCAAGAAGTGCAAATTAAAACAACACTGAGATTCCTTCTCACTCCAGAAAAATGGCTATGATCAACAAATCAACTGGTAACATGCTGGCAGGGCTTTGGGGAAAAAGGAACCCTTCTCTACTGTTGGTGGATGTGTAAACTGGTACAACCACTGTGGAAATCAGTGTGGAGATTCATCAAGAAACTAGGATTGGCGATCTATTGAATCCAGCTATCCTGGATAGCTGGACACCTGCAACTTAAATGAGGTACACTTTGGCTTCCAGTTTGGCTCCCAGTTCCCCCTCTGGGTATTTTCCCAGAAGAATTGAAAACACCATACCACGGTGATATATGTGCACCCATGGACCCAGTACTCATTCCATATCCAGCACGAGTGATCGATCATCCCGTGGTGAAGAAAATAAATCACGTGATTGCTTAGCGCAGTGCTGTTGCAGAGATACAATGAAAGACGGGTGTACTTTAACATTTCATTGTGAAAAGTAAAGCAAGAGAAACCAATTTAAATAATTTTTAATTCTAATATACCATAGTGTCATAACATTATCAATATAAAAATTGAAATATTTTGTGTTTATATTTTTTGGCATCAAGTCCTGTAAATCTGGTGTGCCTCTTATGTTTAGAGTACTCCCAACCTGCATTAGACACGTTTCAGCAGGCATATTTGGCTAGTGGCTACTTAGTGATGACCAGTTTGGCCAGGTTGGTCGTCTCTTAAAATTTCATCAGTAAGGGCAGTGGACCCATTCCTCCCACTAATTTGTTTTGTCTTTTATTGACTGCTTGTATACCCATACATCAAGAAAAATTCTTGCTATTTTTATCAGTATTCCAACTGATTAAACAGCTCATTTCTTGGGCTGGAGATGTAGCTCAATGGTTGAACACTTGTCTAGCATGCACAAGTCCCCCCACATACCCCCACCCCACAAAGAAACCCTCTCATAAGAGGAGCTAATAGTGAATAGATCCCTGTAAGACTAGAGAGAATGTTTTAGAGTTTCCAGGGGCCACATTTTATAACTTCCTGTACAGAAAGTTAGTGAAATTTTTCTTTCCAACCCCATTTGTGAATTCTAGGGAGGAACCCCACCAACTTCATGTTGAACCCAAAAAGTCTGCCCCTGAGAAAAGTAATTGGTACAGTCAGCATAGCTATTTTAAGCATCATTTGAATACAGGTTTAAACTGTTATTTTATTCAATATAGTAGTTAATTTTAAACATAGTATGTGGTTACTAAGTGTAGTTCTCCAACCACCCACTCCAACAAAGTCTCTCGGCTGAGTGAAAGGCTGCTTGTTGGATGGATTAAAATAATTTGTATCTGAGCTTTCTGGATCCTGCTGAAAATCCAGGGTTACACGAGGGTCAATGTATAAAGGAGATCATGGAAAATACTGGAGTGTTTGGTGAGAGAGAGGGGCGAGGGTGAGCGAGGCACAGAGGAGAAATTGAGTTTCTGGGAAGCAGTGTGGTAGAAACTGCTTGGAAATACAAGGCAACCTTTCTTTAAATTTACCTTTTGCTGACTTCATAGTGATGTCTTTTCAAGGCAATTTGGAGAAGAAATCATCCAGAATCTCATATCCTTTTAGACTTTTTTCCCTGTGCCCCAGGCATCTATTTCACAATGCAACGTTTATGCCATTTTACCCTCCCTACTCTTTGACACTTATGAGTAGTTTCTTATGGTTTTAAATCTTCCTAAGGAATGTGATTTAAAAATGGCTGTATAATTGCCTTAGTCACTTTCTCATCACTGTGACAAAATACCTGACACCTGCAACTTGAAAGAGGTGTGCTTTGGCTCCCAGTTGCAGAAGTTTTAGGTCGGTGCGCTCCAGTGCGGAAATGGCGTGGGGAGGGATTTGCGGTGGAGGAAAGCGGCTCATGTCATAGCAGCCACGAAGCAGCGAGCAAAGGGAGGGGCCAGCAGGGAGGGACGTCCTTGGATCCTGCCCCTAATGCCCCGCCTCTTTCGACTAGCTCCCCAACCCCCAACATCGCAATCAGCTCAAAACTCTTCAGCGAATTAGTTCACGGGTGAGTATCGTGCCGCAGTGAGCCAACCACCTGCTGGCAGCCCAGTCTTAATGCTAATATTCTATGTAGTGAATGTCCCGTCCTTTTATTTTTAAGACGGTGTTGCCTATGTTGCCCACACTAGTCTGGAATGTGCAGGCTCAGATGATCTTCCTGTCCCATCCTTGTTGGTAGCTAGGATTACAGATGTGTGCCCCCATGCCTGGCTTAGTTCTGTCATTCATTTGAACTTTAACCCACTCTCCATTGTGGTTTTTCATTTTTCATTATTATAGTAGGGCTAGAATGGGCATCCTTCTGTGTAAATATGTATATGAGTAACTATTGCAGTAGAAATTGCTGGAAGAGAAATTATTAGGTCAAACAATTAGGCATTTTAGGTCAAACAGGTAGGCATTTTTTAGGACTTTTGGTATGTGCTGACAAATTACTCTCCAAAAACATAAGTTTACATTCTTGCCTTCAGTACTTGATATCCCTTTCTCCTCATATTCTGGCTGATGTTGAGATTTATAATTTTAAGGAGTTTATTAACTTAATAGGTGAAAGCTATATTATATTGGAGCAAGACTTTTAAAATAAGGAAGGTAATGTAATATGTTAAAGTTTTCTATTTTTCTTTTAGTCTGTCTTTTGGAGTCCTTGAACTTGACTATTAAGGACCAAGTGTTTTTTTTTTCCCCCTGAGGGATGCTGGGTATATGGGCCATAGGTGGATTTCACCACCACCACCACCACCACCACCATCATCATCATCATCATGATTTTCTTTTCAGCTGAGTTAAGTTCGGTGCTAGGTTTGTCATGAATAACTCTTTATGCTAAGGACATGAATGGATCAATGTACTCCAGTGATTTGTGGTAACTTAAAGACCTGAAATCTCGAATACACTGTAGAAGGCATATGACCCATTCAAGAGGGGTTATTGTTGTTAGGACCATTATTTGTGATGCAAAGTTAAAGCCTGCATCCTGAAGACACTGCTTGTGGCCTGACTTTCTGTGTTTATGACATTTTCTATGGCCTCTGTTCATTGCAGGAGCTCCTCAGAACGAGGCTCTAGGACACTGTCTGAACCTAAAGGGTGAGGGCCATTGTATTTTCTTGCTCAAAGAAGCCGGTATTTACTGTCACTCACAACTTTTGAATCTAACTCTGTACCAAAATGTGGAGCTCAGCACTTTTTGTTGACTTATGTCAACATAAATCATGGTATGTGCTAGTATTTTATTTATTTTATTGATGGTACACTTAAAAGCTGAGAGTGTTTAGATAATTTCCTTGGAGTTACACAGCTAGGATTTGGCAGGGCTAAGCATTGAATTGACTCCAGAGCCCATGTTCTGAAGTATAAGCCCCGTATTCTTAAGCATTGGAAGGGAATGAAGCGGACCTAAACTCAAGTATCACTTAAAGCGCTAGGATTCCAGTTCAGATAACCTCTCAAACTGCTACATTCAGATACAATTTGTATCACAGTAAGAAACTGAAGGAATGAAATGATGGTCATGTAGGGGTTTTGAACTGCAGCTGCATCTTCCAGCTGAACAGTGGATCAGGCTGGCTTTGAGATCTTTTAGGAGAAAAATCAAGGTTGATGATGGACTTTTTGAAAGAATGTCTCCAAAGGATAAGTGCATATAAAACAAGAGTTGATTAGGCACCCATTTGGGTGTGGAAAGCAGAAAGACTGGAAAGGTTGCTGAGAAACTGCATGCCTGGAAGTCATGTGGCTTAATTAGGCAATTTTGAAGCAAGGCACATAGTGAGTGTTCCTCACTTGCAGGATATGTGTAGTATTCAGGGCAATCAGAAAGAGAGTCAGAAGCATATGTAATTTAACCAACAGGAGAGGCAGATGGGTGATGGGGAAGTGGGTGGTATCACACTACTTGTATGTTCTTTTAATAAGTGAAATTATAGCGTAATTTCATCCACTCATTGAAAACAAGGTTATGCAATTAGGGTCCTGCTGCTGTTAAAAGCTTCCAGAGAGCTTAGTGCACTGGCCAGACAGTATTATGATGTTTACTTTAAAAATCAAACTTGCAGTCTTTCCAGAGACTTAATTTTATTTAATGTTCAACTTTTGTGTTTACTGGCTCTGTGTTTCTCTTGTGTAAATTAAGATATGATTTGGAGATGAGTGTATGGGTAATGTGTCTGTGGAAAGCACAGGGGTGAAGGTATGGTTACTGAACAACTGTTTGTTGGACAACATTTTCATATGAAATTGTCCTAGAATTTTTATTATCATTTTATCACAACCTCTGAAGTGATTTATTTAAAGCAGCAAGTGAAATCTTGGTTATTCCTTTTAAATTTCTCCAATTTTCAATCTGTGAATTTTAAATTTTTATAAATGATATATCTAGCACAAACTTTACTATCTTAACCATTTTAAAGCATACATTTCAATTTTATTAAATATATTCACAGTTTTATGAAACAGACCTCCAGAATTTTTCATTTTGTAAAACTGATACTTTATACCTATTAAACATCCCCATTTCCTCCTCCTCCCAGCCTTTGGCAGCCACCATTGTGATTTCTGTTTATCACTTTGACTGTTTGACTGTTTAAATACCTCATGAAGGTGGGATCATATAGTAAATGTCTTTTTATAATTGGCTTAATTTGAGGAGCCTCTGTACTATTTTCTATTGCTGCACCATTTTGTAATTCCATGAACATGAACAATTCCATTAACTTCTTTGTATCATCACCAATGCTTTACTATTTTCTGTGTTTTTTTACAGTAGCCATCCTAATGGGTGTGTAGACAATATACTTTGTCTACAGAGTTTAATAGCTACTGTATCAATATGTAATTTCTTATCCAACTTCTCTTGGTTATAGACAATATTAAGTATTGTGATTTGAAATCTACTTTTTCTGCTATACTATTTGAACGAAGGATAATGAGATGACATATTTATTATTATGATTTGAGATCTACTTTTTCTGCTATACTATTTGAATGAAGGATAATTACATGATGTATTTATTAACAGTCTAGTGATGAAATAATATCAAGCATTACAGTTTTTATTGATGCCTTATGCTAGGAGATTTCACCCTGGGGGCATACTGAAATAATTGCAACATACTTTAATATTACATTTTTTTTATTAGTACATGTTTTCAATGCCTAATGTTTACATTCTTTGTGGAGTTAGTACATGTACATGATATTTCTTAATTTTTTTATCCCCCTCCTCTTCAATCTCTTAATCCCTTTCCCATTTGAGAAATATCTACCTTCCTATTTTCTATTTATCTTTTACTTTGCTCTTTGTTTATAATATATGTGTTAAAAACACTTATTTACCTCATGAAAAAGTAATTTCAATTGAGCCTATGAAAGAGAGATTATTCCTGACCCTAGATTGGAGGAGGAGATAAGGACATATCTGTTCTGGCAATTTACTATAATACAGGAGTGCTTCAGCAATGTGCGAATAGAAATCTAAAACTCACGTTGCATTAGCACTCCCATATATGATGCTAGCACTATTTATTTATGGATTTACTCTAGGAGCTATAATTCAAATCTCTGGGCAATCAAATGGAAAAATAAATTACTTTGGAGTAGTGTTTTACTTAGAACCCATTAAAGCAATTTAAGTGACAATTTTTCCTGGTATACATACCTACCTTTCTGCAGGAGAGTGAATGTAGAAGTGGCAATACCTTTATAAATGTGCCAGTGAGAATGAGAAGGAATGCATGCAATACAGTATAGTCTTTCAGAGGACTCAGCAGCAGCCATAAATCCATTTATGAACAATTCAAGTGATAAAGCTTTACAGGATAATGTTAGTTTTTAATAATGATGTTATTTTTTTTAAAGTCAGAGGTTAGAATGTAATGCACAGAGAAGTGGGACATTATAATTTTGAATAAGTAAGTATTATTTTTCAGTGGTTCCAGCAGATTCCCTTATTATTTTACTTATTGCTCATGTTGTTGCATTTCAGTCATTTAAACTGTCATTTAAAGTCAGGGAAGAGTTTGTTGCTTGTGCTGTGTGGTTGAAAACCTGCTGTAGTTTTCCACAGACTGACTGCATTTCAGAATATTGGAGGAATAAAGAAACTCAGAAGTCACCAGGGTATCATTTTGTCTTCATAAACAAGGCTGTGGGCAAGTTCCAAACTTGTTATCCACCTTGATCCTCAATCTGTGGTCCTGTCTCTGTTTCACTTGTGTGTGGGGTTCCTGGAAGCACAGGAATGACTGTCACAAGACAGTGCCTTACACAGGACCTTGTGCTAAGAGAAGCTTAAGAAATATTTGACAGTAGTCTTCACTTTATCGGGCTAGAAATGCATCTGCCAGAAATCTTGGTTCTTTGAATACCAGCTTTCGAGTAATCCTAGCAGGGCTAGGTAGCTATTTCCTATTTTTGACTGGAGCAGGGGGAGAAGTTGTCTTTAATAATACATTACACTTCCCAAATGTGGCAAGGGTAATCGTGCAGTATTACTATTGTGTGTTTGTTTTTGGTTCTTGTTTCTCATCCATTTATTCATTTATTTTTGACAGGTCATTATTTGTAGGCTACAGAAAGTTTGCCACAAGTTGTGTGTCCTTAGTTTTTAGCAGCGATAATGGTCATGGATTGTTGAAACTTATTTGCCTTGTTATTAGTACACAAATACTGCATAAGCTGGAAAGTATCTTGATTGATCTGATTAGAGCCCGTCTTCCTGGAGTGCTTTTCTGTCCCTCCTTTTCTGTCCAGTCTGAGGAAGTAGAGAACAGCCATTGTCCAACGGTATGGTCCCGTTCACTTCCCCAAGGTGGCACACAGCGTGTGCTCCCTAGAGATTGCGGATGAGGTGGAGTCCTAGTGGACTACATAGATGTAAGTCCACAGTCCCTCTGGGGTCATTCCTTAAACTCCGTTGCTACTCACTTCTGGTTTTCATAAAGTGGCATGTAGACACAGGGACAGTGAGCAAGGACTCGAAGCCTGCTGTGCTACCTCCAGGGCCATCTACTCCTCTCCTCTGATGCTTTCTGGATCAGGTCTTTCTGTCATTTCACGTGGAAGATCTCACCTGTATTTAGTATCATATTGACATCTTCCAGCATCAGTTTTCTATTACTGCATATTGGTTAATAATAGGGAGAAAAAAAATCCAACCTTCCATGTAATTGCTATTGACTTTCACAGTTAGAGTAGACACTTAAAGATTTAGTTGGCTTTATTTGAAATCTAAATTTAGAAGTTCTTGGTAGGTGAAGCATGTTTATTCAAGGGTTTGTAATCCAATAATTCAACCTCTGTTCTTTCACACATAAAATTAATCCTTCCCAATAGGTACTATTGCCTGACTAGAGGAGGTTGAGAGTTATTGACAGATGGCTATTTGTGCTCTTCATTAGTAATTTATCTTTTTACTTGAACAAGTCAAGCATTTTGGTAAGAGAACACGTTTTGCTGATCATAGCAGGTTTCCCTTGGCTATGTTCCAATTAGTGAGCTTGAGGGGCTTTCTGGGGGCAATAATTTTGGTTGATGTGGAGGAAGAATGAAATACGTTATCCTCACCGTTTCATAAAAGAAGAATGTGGCGTCCTTCTCTCTTCTCCAGCCAGCTGTCAGATTTGAATGCCTGCCCTAGTTTGCTCTGTCATATGTTAGTGGGCTGAGTGATGGGAGCTGGCACCAGCTCTTTGGCATGATTGCCAGTTGCCAGACACACCCTAAAACCCTTGCCACAAATATCTACAGGGACAGGATGTTATGGCTTGTGTCTAGATGACCCCCCAAAGCCTCATGTGGTCATAGATGGGGAGTTTCGAAGGCGGCTGGAGTAGGATGTGTGAATGTGGGTTGAAAGTGTTATACCTGGATTTACTGTGTGATGCTGGGATTAAGGGTGCCCCACCCTGGAGTGACTGGCATCACTCAAAAGGCTTACACCTTGATGGAATATAAAAGGAGAGATGGAGGACAGGCTTCTGCTTGCTACTGCTTTGCTGCCTTCTGCTTGCCTTACCTTCTCTCCTCTGTAATCTCCCTCTGCCGTGTTACCCTGCCTGGAAGCCAACCAACTATGGACTGGAACCAGTACAAACTGTAAGCCAAAATAAACCTTTCCTCCTTTAACATTGAGTGTTGAGTATTTTGTCTCAGCAGTGAAAAAAAATTAAAACACAAGATAACAGAGATTTGCCTCTGGGTTTCAGTACATGGATTTCTTGCTCATTTTCAATTTGGTTCTCCTGTTAAGGAAAGGATGGAAAAGGCAGCTTTGAATTTCTCTAGTTTCTTTATGGATTTATTCTGAGTTGCTCTAAAAAGTAATTTTTTGGGGGGAAACGTATTCCCATGGTACAGATGCTGATAACTCCCCATGAAAAAAAAGTCCAGGTCACCAAAGGATATGATTGGAATCCAAACTAATACTTGTTCCCAGGTGGCCAATCATTTTCTCTGTCATTCCTGGAAAATATGCAGCTTCTCTTGACAGGGGCTTGTGGCAAGGCAGAAAGTACTGCCCAGGTAGCTTCATGAAGTCCTAGGAAACTTATCTGGGGTTTTTATGGTTGTAGAAAAAGATGTTGGGGGATGTACATGTATTGAGCTAAAGTTGAGTGGCAATTGGGATTTAAAATCTTAAAAATGTATTCTCTCTCTGAGAAAAAGTTCATTCTCATTTGGGCTTATCACTGTGATGGTTGGAGCTGACTTCCCTGATAACCAGGGAAGGCAGAATAAAGGTTCAATCTTTTCCACCTGTTCGCCATCCCCTCACTATCTGTTGGAGGCTGTGAACTTGATGTAGGGTTTAACTATACATGGAAAAAGAGCTCAAGCCTGTTTCTAACAGACTGTGAATTCTTGGCAGCCTCATCTGTAAGGGACACTTAATTTCCAGGAAACCTCATTTCAGGAAAATGATGGTATTTGTGGAAGTCTTTCCCATGTGACAGTCATCATTGCTTTGAAATCAAAAGTCTGGATTTTAGTATTTTTATACCACCCGGTAGCTCTGGTGCAGCTAATTTTGTACTTGTCTAACGGGCATCCTATTGAAGTATGTGTTAAATTTTTGAACTGTGATTTTTTTGTTGTCTTTTTATTCATTTATCCATTATTTGTTTGGGCTTAAACATATGCCAGGAATTACACTAGACCGAAACTAATGTAGTTTCTATATTCACATTTGAAGTTTATGCAATTCTGCTACTCTGAATAGTGTTTCGCATTCATTGGGAAAAAAGTAGATTGCTTCCTCCTTATATTTAAGTTAGCATTTTCTGGTGCATTAACAGAATTTTGCAGTTGTTTAAGTTGGCAAGAATTGTGGTGTTCATTCTTGAACATAGCAAACACCATTTAAAGTCTGTCTTTAACATAAATGAATATTTTAACACGTATTTCTTAGAAATAGATAATGGGGGAATGGTACAGAATCAAGTTTATTTTAAAAGCTGAAATACATCTTTTTAAAATGGTTTGGGTAAGGATTTGAGCATTTATGTACTTTGTTGATAAAACTGCCTATCCTTCCAAGAAGGTTATGCTCAATTATATATTATAAAAATTGGTACTGACACTAATTCACAACACTACTTCACTTTCTATATTTATTTTGAGTAGATGGATGATACACAGCATAAAAGAAGATTTACTGGAAAATAGACTAATCAAAATAGACTACCAATGGCCACTATGGGTCAGCATTTGTGTTATTTGCAGGTAAACTGAAATTACACAAAAGGAAAACTATTTGGAAGGGAAAGAATTTCAATCTAATTATTCAATGTTTGAAAAGACCTTCTAGCTGTGAGATTGTGTTGACTATAGTTCATTGATTGTTAGTTAATTAGATCCTTTGTAGTGCTATAATTTATTCTAATCACTGCATTTCAGGGCATTCTTTTAGTCTGAAGGTTGTCAAACATTTTGATATTATAACTTGAGCTTTGAAAACTAGTTTGTAAAAATGAAGGCATACATGTAATGTGTGTCACCTGAACCGTGACTTGCACTCCATCTTGGGCTTTAAAACTGTGTGTGTGTATTTTTGTGTGATCATCCAAGTGTGACTGTTCAGACCCTTCATCTATTACCTGATTTTACAGTTTTTTGTTATGAAAGACTATTGATTATGGTCTTGTTCTGTTGTTAGTGCAAATGTTAATTTCATTTTATCTCCATCAATAAGGACAGCGAAAGAGATGGTCAAAGCCCAAAGGGGTTAATTTTGCTCCTTGTTAGCTGGTTTGATGGCTGGGATTCTTGGTTGAAATAGAATTTATCAGATAGCCAAAGACGTGACTTTTGTGGTACGTTTTGGACATACCACATGTAAGTGATGAGGGAGTTTAAAAAGCCTTGTGAGGTCCACATATGAAAAATGGAACACCCGAAAGGGATGGGGGTTAAGATTGGGGTTGACTTATGAGTCCATCATCCCTTATTTCTTATGTTTGTTGAAAATTGTGGTTGCTTCCACTAGGCCTCAGAAGATAGACACTACGTGAATCTTGTACCATCTCTATTGCATACAAAGCAAGTAGCACCTCCTGGAATCCTGTGTACCATGTCTGTTTCATTGGTGGATTACACTTGGACAACAAAGGCTTCATTTTTCAGGGAAGGAAGTAGTTATGAAAGTGAATGCCTTTGGCCTGCATTAGTATGTCCAGTAGCTTTGTACCACTAGTGTTTCCTCTCACTGTTTCCATAGGTATCGTGAATATTAGGTGTGATTGTCATTTCAAAAAATTCAATATTTAACAATAGGCTTTTGTTTAGATAGATGAGTAATGTCTGTTCCACTTCAAATAAATCAAATCAGAAGTCTTCACGAGATCAGACTCCACTGACAGATCCTATGGATCTGGCTATTGCTATCTACTTTGTTCCTTTTTCCTTCCTTCTTCATTCATTCATTTAACCAGTGAGTGCCAGTTGTGCCTTCAGATGTTCCAGGAATGATGGCAGGCTGGAGTGAATGTGGGCACTGCTCAGTATCCCTCTAGTCCCTTCATGAAAGTTTATAGCAAATAAAACAAAAATAATAGGTTTCTGCCTTACAAGTCTGCCTGTCTGTTTATCTATCTATTTATCTATTTATCTATCTATCTATCTATCTATCTATCACAGTACTGGGAATGGAACCCAGGATCTTGTGCATAATAGCCAAGGACCCTACCACTGAACTACATTCCTAGCCCTTTAATTTTATAAAGACTATAAAGAGGCATTTTTTAATTTCTTAAAATGATTTCTATTTTTATCATTGTTTGGTATTCCCCAGTAGGAGTAAACAGTTCATGAGAGAATTCACAAGAGGGAGCCCAGACATGGCTAATCTATGTTAGTTGTCCCTGAAAACTACTAAACTATTAGTTTTTCTGGTTTGAGGTATGGTTTACTGTTCCTAAAATTGCTAAATAAATATCAAAATTTAAGAAAACTCTATCTGAGCCTTTAAAAATGGTATGCTGTTATTCCTGGTTTCTGAGAGCAGTTGTATAAATTTTGTTCCAGTCTTTTGACAAGCTTTGCAGTTAAGCTCTTGAACTTCACAGTGAAAGGCTTCCTCATGTGGCCCCTCTGGACTGGCGCTGTATACTTGGTTTAAATGTGCTTCCCTTGTCTGTGAGCCAAAGCGAGTTGATGTTTGCACTAATCCCGTATCTGTTTATTATTTGAGAACTTGTTTTAAAGTTTAATTTTTATTGATATAAGTTTACAGTGCATAATGATTATATTCCTTGTAGGGAGTCAGTACTTGCACGTAACACATCTTAATTATTTATTTTAGTCTCACATTTTTTTAGATAAGTGTTTTAAGATTATCTATGTACTCACTGTACTGGAAAACAGTGAAAATTCTTCCTGGAGTTACTTGAATTTCCTGCCCTCTGAGACCTCACAGGACAGAACATTAAAGAATGAACACTGAAATCCTTGCTCAGTTAAGAAATCATAAAATTGTGTTAAGACATCATAAAATGCAATGCTTTTAAACTGACATACTAATTTAACTATAAGGAAGAAGAAATTTACCTTTTTCCCCCAAGAAACACGAAACATCAGAGTAGCAGAATTACATACTCTTCAATTGTCAATGTGCAAATTGTATTAAGTCTCAGTTTAGCACAATGCTTGACATATGTTTAGGTCTAAATAATAGGAGAATGGGTAGATAGAACAAATGAATAAAAAGACAACCAAAGGTCACAATTCACAACTTTTAATTCCTGTAAGGTCAAACTACTTTCACAATAATACCAAGGTTTTTTATAACCATTTTTCGTGTGTTGGCTATTTTCCCTGATGGAACAAAAGTGTTGGTGGCAACACTGTTACCTCCTGGGAACCCAGGTAGTGGTATCATAGTCTTCCTTACCAACCATTGGTATTCACAAGGAAATGTCAGTTTCACTTAAGGATGGGCCTGACGAAGCATTAAAAATATTTTATTGCTCCTTAATTCTCGAGTTCGCATTTTTTGATATTGTATTAGTGAAATGGGAAATTTGTATGACGTGCCCTGCAGCAATGTCAAGGAATATTGTTTTCACGTAGTGAGACAGGCAGACAATCATGGTTATTCAGACTTGGGCATAAGGCTGATATTTTCTTTAAAATGAAATCAGCTTGTCACTTCAAGAAAAATAACTGATAGCATTTGGCTTAAGCCCAAAGTTTGAGAATCACCGCTCTAGGAAAAGTGGAGAGCTGTATCCAAGGAAGCAGAAGGAGCTGTATGTGCTCCGCGTGCGTCTGCAGGGATTCCTGTTGGAACCACGTGAGTCTGCTGTCTGGCATCTTTACTTTGTGAATTTCTGAGAATTCCCTTGTCTTACTAGCAAGACGAATGTGCTTTATGTTTTGGGTAATAATTTCATAAAAAATACCACCTTGTTTATTAGTACTTGTTTGCAGTACATAATTATTACATTCCTCAGGGGGAGTTGGAACATGTAACCATTTCTCTATTTGTGAGGAATGGGCAGTAACCAAAGTAATTTTCCTACCCTTGGTCTCAGCACAGAATGCTTCACCTCTCATTCAGAATGTGTGGACATTTCTCCTCATCAACAACCAGTCAGTTCCTCAGCAGATACCAACTGTTACAGACAGGAAAAACAAAAGTGTTTTTTCCTAGTCAATACAACATTTCTCACATCAAATGTGTGTGGGTTTTCTTACACATACCATGTCATCTCCTACCAGACACCAGCTGGGCATTCTCTAATTCATTTTGATTCTGACACTAGCTACCAGGAAGTAACGTAAGAACTCACAGGTTAAGGGCTCATTCCCACAAAACCGCCCTCCACTCATGTACCAGGTTGTGATCTGTGCTTCTGATCCACTAGCTGTAAATTGGAATTCCTACAACTGTTGGGTTTAATTTGGTAGAGCAGCTTATAGAATTCAAGGATGCAGTTAACAATTAGTGGTTTATTATAAAGGCATGACAGAGGATACAGACAATTATCCAGATGAAAGAGATGCACTGGGCAAAGTACACAAGATTTATGCACTGTCCATACTCTCTCCTGGCACCCCCACATGTGCTAACCAGGAATGTCTCTGAACTTTAGACTTTCAGGGCAGCTTCCTTATGTAGACATGATTGATTACATCATTGGCTGTTGGTCATGAACTTAGCCTTCGGCCCCTCCCTGTTCCTCAGAGGTCAGAAGGTGGGGCTGAAACTTGGACTAATCAAATGTTCCCAGCAATCAGCCTCACCTTGAGGCTTATTCTGTAGTCTACCAGGAGTCCTTTATTAGAACAAGTGATGCTGTGGTCACCAGGAAATTCTAGGCTCTGTGTCAAGACACCAAGCTCAAATATTACAACAAAAAATTTTCTTAACATTCTTGTTTGCAAGAGTTTTAGCTGTGTGTCAGGAACTAGTATAATAAGAAATACATCTTATTATATCACAGCATCACAGTCTGCTTCACTATACATATTCAGAGATTTTTTGGATTTCTTAAATAATAGGGCCACCTTGGCATGGTTCCAGTTCTTTAGAACTTTTGCTGCTAACTCTGTGTGGTTTCTGTGTATGCATAATAATGATATTCAAGCAGATGTTATATGCCAGGCACTGTACTAAAGGAACTAGATAAACTACAGAGGATGGTTTAATAAGTACATCATAGTCTCCTGGTATAAGAGGTACTATGAAACCACTAGAAAATAATGCTTTTAAAGACTGGTTAGTAACATAGGCAATGTTAAGAAAAATGGCAGGATACAAATATCTTTAAATAGATTGCAATGGAAACATATTTAAATATACGCAGAAAAGCCTGGAAGGAAGGCCACTTATAGAAGAACATGGTCTCCTGGTGCTGGTGTAATGGGTAAGTTTTTATTATGTTTTCTTGCAGTTTCAAATTTTCCAAAATGGGTTTGGGTTACTTGCATAGTTAGTAATTTAAATCAATTTTTATTAAAAAAAAAAACCCTCTATTTCATAAGAAAGTGTATAATCTTCACTGATTTCAAAGTCACCAATATTACATAGTTAACAATGACTGAGAGAAAAAGATGCTGTCATTGAATTTAAATTTTGATGTGATGTTTATTTAGAAAATAAGCCTGCAAAGAACCTCCTAAGCGTGGTCTTTAGAGAGCAGTCTGTGTCCGACCAGTGTGGTGTCGATTTTACTGTTGCTCAGACCTAAAGGGAATACCTTTAGTAATTATCACAGTAATTTTCAAACATGGTACAAAGTAGTAGTTTACGTAGTGTTACTTGGCTGTCATTTACTGACTTTTGACACAGTGGTCCAAAGTCCTGAGCCCTTCATTCAGAAATAGGCAGAGGTCAGAGGCTTTAAAACCAACCTGTGTTCCCAGGAGCATTCTTTAAGCATTCTTTGTTCCTGCAAAGATCAAAGATTTCCTTAAATTGATGTTGGAGAGGCAGAGAAAGTTTTTTAGAGAAAAACTGTTATAAGTTCTCTGACTCTAAATGCCCTGGGCCCAATTGTTTTCTGGGAAGATTGGGTGACAGGGAACTTTGCCTGGCTGTTGTAAGTAACCAGCAGCTGTGCCTATGGATTGCATGTATTCCGATATCCTCAGTGGTTCACTGATTCAGACCTGGTATGTAGTGGGCATTCTATAAATGTTGGCTATTTATGCAGCTATGGATTTTTCTTAGTCATCTGTAAATCGTTCCAAAGTCTTCCACGGGGAAAGGGCTTGCATCATTATTGTCTGCCCCGTTGAGATAGATAATGGGCGGGAGGCTGCAGGTGACCACCACACTAACAGCATGGTCCCAGGGCCTGGCATGATGTGCTGCAACAGTCCTGACCAGCTGAGAGAGGACCACCGGGAAAGAGGGGGTATGGGCTATACAGAAAGTTGGAGCAGAGTTGCCTCAGAGCAGTTCCTTCCACTCATGTTCCTGAGAGGCTGAGATGGCAACGAGGAGGACTGACAGGAAAAGTGGCAGGAAGTTTACTGAGGCATAGGTTGGCTATGGAAGATGCTGACCCAGCAGCTGTAAACTGATGTGCGGGCCCAGACATCTGGTCTTCAACAGCCAACTGAAGCGGCCTGTGTCATCTCTTGAGCCTTTTCAAGAAAAAAGTGTAATAGCAGCTGATGAATGTTTAGCATGTGCAAGGCATTTTATCTAGGTTCTCTGTCTGCTCAGTAGTCTTGAGTGAGCACTGTTGTTCTAATTTACATATGAGGAAGTAGATGCCAAAAATGTTGAACATGCCAATTTCCTGGAAAAGGAGATGCTGGAATATGACCCCTGGCAAAATGTCAAGCTGTGTGGTCTCCTGTGTCCTCAATTCCTGGGGGTTCCTTGCTCTTTGTCTAGACTACTCCTTCTGGGTGCTAGAAACTTCATTGTAGTTTGTCTTTAGGGATTCTTATTTTTCCACATGTCACAATGTCAGAAGAGGTTCTGGAATTCAGTCTTTTTTTTTTTTTTTTTTACTATAAAACAAAATATATTCAAAGATCAATTTTATAAGTCGTTAGCTGGAGTTTACTATGTCATTAAACTTAAGTATAATAACAGCTGCTCCAGTACCAAAAACTAGTTTGTCTTAGACTTAGACTTTGGTCCCTAAGGAATTGTGACATCCCCAGCCAGGTGCAATAAAAGAACTTGCATTTGGCCAAATTATCTTCTTTGTTTTTATCCGTGGTTCATCCATTCTGAGGCTGTAGGTGTTGCTTTGGGCCACTCCCACTTGTGGGAACTTGCAATCTCTTTCTGTAATTGCTCTGGGCTCAGGTTTTAAGTCGAGCAAGTGTTCATCAAATGTTCTTGCAGAGAGCTCCAAGTGTCTCTTTCCTTAACTGTGCACCGTCAGAGATAAAGAGGGTCCCTCTCCCTCCAGTGTCATTGTCAAGCTACAGCTACCTTTACTCACAACTTAGGCACACGTGTTGATTTGTTGCTTGGCTGCTTCTCAGGTAGTAGAGGTGAAAAACATGACTTGTCCTGCTGGAAATATATATTTCTTTATTGAATTTCAATTTAAATATTGTTGTCTTTTTGAGGACAAAAAAACCAAGACTTAGTTCAGTCTACTCTTTGTGTGTCTCTCAGTCCCTAGGATTCACGGGCCCTTGGATTTTTCTTTTTTTTTTCTTTTTTTTTTTTTAACTCTTTAACTCTTATTTTCACTTTCATTCCCTTACTAGAAATACAAAACATATTAAGCAGCATAAAAGCCTTACATACGGTGCATGCATTTTTTTGGAGCATGCTTTGGAGCATGGTAGTCTTCATGGGCAGCACATACATCTGAGAGTGAGCTGGAGCTTTACTATCTTCTACCAAAACTGTGTCCTCCCACTTGGAAGGAAGAGCAGTGGTGATACAGTGATGACCAATTGGAGATGATGATGATAGCTTGCAGACTTCCGGGCCCTGAGGAGTTCTGAAAGCTTCTAGGCAAAAGTGCCTACTTGCAAATGAGTTTAGATTAATGAAGTCTTAGAGATTGAAGTGGAAGTCCTGGGTGATGGAAATGCCTTCAAGGCATAAATCTTTCCATTTTAACATTCATTCTTGACCCTGTCTGCCCAGAACTTACTGAGCTACAGAAATGCATAGTAAATGTGCTTGTTCAAGAAGTAAAGAGACGGTTCCTTTCTTTGGGAGCGTGTTCTAATGATCATAAAGCATTGGTTTTGTCTAAGCTTTAGAGTAGGGTAAAGTGAGAACTAGTTAGTATCAGGAAAAGACTTTGGCTCTTTTGACTAAGGTTTTATCATTATGAGACCTGTTTTGGGCAAAAAATATATTCAAGTGATCTCTTTTGACCTGAAGTTCTGAAATTCAGTGAGGTCGTTGTGCCCTGCATTCTTCCCCTTTCTGCAGTTTCAAAATACCCTTCACAGGGAGAAATTAACCCTGAAAAACAACAGGATTGGAATTTCTACTGGATTATTGATTGCACTTTTTAATTTTTAAACTGTCACAGGAAATGAAAATAATAGATTCCGAGTTGGTGCACAACCCTCCGGTGGCACAGTTCAAATATTACATAATGAGTTTTAGGCACTGGACTGAAAAGGGCTGACTTGACTGCTTCAGCCTTAGTCCTCATGCAAATGGCCTTCTCCTGCTATTGCTTAGGAGATGGAGAAGTGAAACTGAAAGGCTTTGGTTGAGTAATTCAGAGAAAAGAAAAAAAAGCGAATTTGGCATTTGGGGGAATTTGTCACAGTAGCTCTCAGTCTCCTCTGACAGCAGAAAGAGGCACTGCTTTCAGAACCAAGTTCACGTTCTTCTGTCTGGAAAGAAAAGGCTGTCCTTTTCCCCTCTGACCACTTACTTTTATTGTCAGTTTGCATAAATTTGTCAAAACTCAGTCCCAGCAATTTTTTTTTTTGGTAGCTGTATTGAGTATTGTTCAGCATTACAAGGAAAGCTACTCCTAAAATTCCTTTTTCTCTACTGTTTTTACCCTTTCTTTTCACCCACTATATTAGGTTTCTCAGGCTGCCAGAGCAGAGCACCACAGACATTGATTTTCTCGCAGTTCTGGAGGCCGGAAGTCCAGGATAAAGATGTTGGTGGGTTGGTTTCTTCTGAGGCCTCTCTTCTTGGTGTGTAGGTGGTGTTCCCCTTACTGTGTCTTAAGTTGCACTCTGTACATGTCTGTGTCCTAATCTCGTTTTGTGATGACAGCAATTGTATCGGATTAGGGTCTATTTTAATGATCTCATTTAACTTAATTACCTCTTTAGAGATCTATCTCTACATAAGGTCACATTCTTAAGTACTGATGATTAGGACTGCAATATATGAATGTTGCAAGGAGATACAATTCTGTTAACACCTACTTCATGTTTTCTTTGTGAATCTAGTTCTGAGACTCCTGAAGTAGATTTCTATGTGTTTTAAGTGTGCAGAACAACTCAACATATTACTGTGATGTAATATGTGAGTAATAGCTCAGTTTGATGTGTTGTAATGAGAAAGTAAAGTCCACAAGAAAGGGATTTTGCCAGTTGTTTTCGTAAAATTATAACCCTAGAATGTAAAACAGAGAGTAAATGCTCAGTAAATACTTGTTATGTGTTGTTGGACCAATACATGTTGTAGCTAAAGGAAAGCTAAGGAATGCAATAAAGAAGGATTGAGAGTTTTGAAATGTTTTAAGTGACCAAAAAGACAGTGGTCATTTTTGTTGGCTTTAGGCTCTAGTCAAAAACCTCAAGTAGAGAGTCTTACCCTGCAGTCAGTATAAGACAAACTTCTCATACCCAGCACTCTCTTTGCAGACAACAGCATCATTGCCATTTGGAATGGCATAGAGTCTAGGACAAGTCATTGTTCTCTCACGTGCTGAAGCACCAGGTTTTGAAGTGGTGGTTGGGTTATGTTATGCTTTAGATCTAAAATGTCTCCAGAGACCTTCTGTGATCAGAGGATCGGCTTTCTGAAGGTGACAGGATCACGATGGCTCTGAGTTCATCAGTGGTTGAACCCACTGATGAATCATAATTTGACGGCATTATTAGAAAGTGATGGAAACTTGGGGCCTAGTTGAAGGCAGTAGGTACCAAGGATGTGACCGTAGGGTCCATGGTCTTGTCCCTGCCCCTCTCTTCTCAGGATATTCCCCCTTTTCTCTGCTTCCTGACCGCCTTGAGGTGAGCAGCTTTGCTCCACCATGCTGTCCCGCCATGAGGCTCTGCTGCTTTCTCAAGTCTGAAGAAACTGGTCTGACTGATCAGGAACTGAAACCCCTGAAGCAGGTGCCAGACCAAACCTCTACTCCTTCAATTTGTTTTTCTTAGATGTTTGGTCACAGTGACAAGAGGCTAACAGATTATTTAGAGCAATGTTAAATTCATTTATTTAATAAACAGAGAGTAGTCTCATCTCCTTCCAGGTGTCACTGTAGAGAAGAGGGCTGTTACAGAACTCTGGACTCTTGCTAGCAAAAGCTTTAGGGATTTATAATGGACTTTCATTTACTCCTGATACTGAGATAATGTTATCTAATCAGAGAGAAGGGAGAACCCTGTCACTGGGCAAAATCAAGTGGGTATTTTCTTTTTCTTTTTTTCTTTCCTCAAATTCCTGCCTGATGCAACTTTTATATACCACAATAAATAGCTATGCTTCACACCTGTGTGATCCTATGTTTGAATATCTTTGATAATTGGGAATTTCCAGATTTGAAATTTTGATAATTCAGAATAGATGTTCCCAATCTTTATAAACCAGGGATTTCCTGTTTGGCCAAGAAAGATTTAGATTACTTCCAGAGATCTTTAGAAGCATCATTTACATATGATAATTGTAAACATGACACAGAAGAAAGTCTTCTAAGGACAATCACCCACTGATCCTGGTCACTATATGTACTTGAAGTAGACTGTTACAAGGCTTTTAAAGCATACTGGGTTTCTTCCCAGCTAATCTGCATAAACAATTATGGTTTAGTGGAGTGGCCTTTCCCCAGTTGAGAAACACAATCATACAATGCAGTAAAAAATACTTGAAGCACACTTATGGTTCTAGAGTCTTACACAGACAGCTCTAATTATACTGGAATTGCTCTTCTGGAGTTGAATGTGTTTAAGAATTCAATCTGTTAAGTGTAGGTGATGTCAGTTTTTGAAACAGCACCATGCTGCTCCATTCCACTGTGAATCCTTCCCTAGCTGCAGTGTACTTTAGCTAATAGAATCAAGTGCTTGTATTTAGGCTTTTTAAGAGCATAAAAACCCTGTTTATTAAAACAATTCTCCTTGGCATTTTGTAGCATTATGATAGTGCTGCCTTAGCAGAAGTGAGGAGGAACTGCGTACTCCTCCAGGGAGTTGTGGAGGAGGGTCATTCTTCCTGGCTCTGAAGAAGCTCTGATCTTTCATCAGGCAAGGACTGCTTCTCACGATGTGCCACACACCCAAATACACTTCTGGAGCTAAGGGGCAGGAAATATTCAGGACACCAAGCATGGATTTTCTCTGTCCTTCTTGAAATTCACATATTTTAAAAATTACTTAAAATAACTTAGCTATGGAGAAAGAAGTTTTCTAAATCTAGAAAATCGGTTTATAAATGATCTGTAAGTAACCCAAAGTTTATCTTATTGCTTTCGTAGACAGCATCCTATAGAACATAGTGATAAGTTTCTATATTGCTTCTGTATTGAAGAGTCTAGTAAATGTAGTTTGTAAATGTTCAAGAAATGGATATTGGCCCCATAGCCTACAGAAACAGCATAACCAGCACAATTTTTAGTTAACATAGCCAAAGCTTTCAGAATCACTGAATGCTGCTAGGTTCTTCCATAAAGTCACACTTCTGTGAAATTATTGTCCCTCCTCTTCTGTGGGTACTCCATACATGACACATCAAAGCTTGACCTTTTCTTCCTTCTTACTGATGTTTGTCTTATGTAGGATTATCTTCTTCACCTTCTTCTGAGTGAGTCTTTTGTTCTCTCCAACCTGCCCAGCCAGACCGGGCCTTCCCAAGGTGCAGTGACAGGAACGTTTGTACATGTTGCTTATTGTGTGCAGAAAATTTGTCAACTCCATATCAGCCTGTTGTTGGAGACCTTTTCATTGCCAACATTTTCAGGGGTTGTACTCTGGCAGTGCTGTAGAAGCAATTACAGTTGAAGGTACACACAGAATACTTTCTAGGAAGAGAAAAATAATGCTGTTTCTGTGGCCTGTTTACCAGTTTGAAATGAAACAGTATTGGGTAGGAAGCAATCAAAAAGGAGCTTAGAATAGCAAGTTTTATATCATTTTTAAACCTACTAACTCAAATCAGTGTATTATTTGTTTGCATTTTTTGCATACTTAGTTATCTTCATAGGATAATTCTAATGCAGACATTAATTTGTGGGAACAGGAATGGCTTTTTTGTTTTGTTTTTCAACCCTTGGCATTTTGGGGATTAAAACCAAGGCACTGCATATGGTAGATAAACACTCTACCACTGAGCTGCCTCCCCAGTCACAGGAATGGGCTTCAAAGAATTCTTCGAAGTTAAGTGTAGCTTAGGAAAGAGAAGGAAACTGTTGCATGCCAGGCATGGTTCATCACACGTAGCTCATCCTGGTGAAGTAGTGTTATAACCCTGGCTTCACGGATGAAGACGATGCATCCCAACGTGGCCAAGTCCCTGTGCAGCAGCAAGTGGATGAGCCAAGTGGAAATCAAATTCAGGTCTCCCAGATCTGTGTGTGTTGCGTTGTTGTGTTGATCAGCAATAGCAAATGAGAAAGGTGTAGTCATGTGGAGGGAAAGCAGGAGGACAGCAGAGGTGAAAGTACGGAGTGGAGGTAGGCCTGAACAAAGACGTTCAGGGACAGTGAACAGATGGAGGAGAGGGTTGGTGTGAGTCGGGAGGGAAAAGCTGGCAGGAAGTCAGGTCCTTCCGCCACACCGAACACAGACTGGGGGGAACCTTGGCAGGCTTTCAGAGGAGGGACATCAGTGAGTGACAGTTTGCAGGTGGTGTTTCATCAAGTGAGTCAGAGTATGTTGACCAAAGTGCATGATAGGGTGGCATCGCTAGGCCAGGTAGATAGTGAGCATCCAGAGTGAAAGGAGGCCAAGGAAGCAGGAAGGAGTAAATGAAAAGGTGAAAGATTGGTGCAAAGGAGAGACTGTCTAGTTTTGTAAAAGACAATTCAGTTAGTTGGCTTGTAAGTCAGCACATAGTAAAGATAGAGCCAGCTGGATATAGAGAAAATAGCACACACACTAAGTTAAGAGCTAATCCAAGCCATGCAGCTAGTTAAGCTTAGAAATATAAAAGCAAACATAAAAGAGGATAAAAAGTTAGGATAGGGATGGACAGATAAGAACCCTTCCTCCCAGAAAAGGAACTATGTGGATAGAGTATGTTAAGTTAGTTAACAACCCCTCCTTACCTCTTGGCTGGTTTTCAAAGGGCATTAGCAAATACAAAATAACTGGCTTCCTTTGAACTCAGCCAACTGGTTAACTCTACACTACAAAGTGTCCTGCATTCTGTTTATCCATGTAAGACCAACACAAGGAAAACATTCCAGAGGCTTATGCCTAACCCCTGCTACACACTACCCGAGTGCTGCTTTTCTTCTTCTTTCAGTAAACATTCTCCTAATTTACTCTTTTTGTCCTGGATTTCATTCTTTGACTTGTGAGACAACAAGCTGAGTGAGATCCATGCCATTTATACAGCGTTAACTGTTTCAGTCTGAGGAGGAAAACTACTGTGGTAGCCATATACTGAAAAAGACTCCTCTTTCTTCTCTGCTGACAAAGCCCTGGTTTTGTGCAGAAATCTTAACACTTGCCCATGCAGTTGAGAGCACTGTTCAAGGGCATGTGATTCCTATCAGCAAAGCTGGTAGCTTCTGGTAAAGATTTCTTTACCCTAAAAATGGATGCAAATTAGAAATAATGTCTGCTTCTGCTGTTTCTTTATGTGTGTGTATCTGTTGGCATTGTGGTTGCTAACTTGTGATCCTGAGGAAAGCTAGATTTGTTAGACAGCAAAGCAGAAAAGTAGGGTCTTAGTACATGGTTGAGTGATTTCATTAATCAACCTAGGATTTTCTAGTTGGAACCTTGTTGGATAAGAAAAATAATCTTTATTGTTTAAGCCAGGGGTTGGTAATCTATGACTCATTGGCCACCAGCCACCCGTTTCTTTATAATAAAGTTTTATTGGAACACAGCAGTGTTCATGTCTTTACATATTGTCTGTGGCTGTTTTCACATTGCAGTAGTAGTTCTGAGTAACAGATTCACAAAACTCAACATATTTACTATCTGGCTTTGCAGAGGAAACATTTTCTGATCTCTGGTTTAAACCCTTTTTGTTAGGCTTTCTATAGCCAGAGCTTCTTATGAAAAGATATCGGCCTTGTTTATTACATAGTATCTGCAGATTGTTGGGTAGGCAAGAGCTTAACAGATCAAATGTGCAGTCAAGACTGAAGGTGTATTTGGAATTTTGCCACACATCCCAGAAACTAGGTAAGAATGAGTGTCTGTGAACAGGGAGGCAGTAATGTCAAGTACAGATTGGTGGCTGTTTCACATATGGTAGTGAGGTGCAGGTACCAAATAACTCCAAAAGGGAGTGAATAGGAAAAAAAAGCCAATGATAGATCAGTTTGTACTTGTAAATTAGAAGAAAAGACCCGGGCATTTCCGCTGTGAATATAAGAATCGTCTTAATGGCCTTAGATATAAAAGTTAATATTTAATCTGACTTGCTTCAGCCAGGGACAAAGTAAAGGAAAATTGCATGCCATTGTAATTTTTTTAATGGCCTTGGGGAATCCTCCTCCGCATCCCTGATGCTGTGGTACTGAGCAAAGTTAAGGTGTGTGTGAGATCCGTGTGACTTGTGACTTCTCACTTTTATGACCTTTCTAATCACAGAGAACTGCTCCTATAAGAATGGCCAACTCATGCTGTTGGCTTCATCACTTTCAAATGTACATTGGGTACTAGACCAAGCACATGGGCATTGTTGCCCTATGTTGGCAGGAGTACAGAAACCTGGTAGATGGGCTTGGTGGTAGGCTGTAGGATTAGAGAAGAGGACTCTAGTCTTTTGCACAAAGTGATTTTAGCAAAAGCATTGAGCTGTCTTCAAAATACTAATGAACAGGTCAGGCGAGATGTCAGAGGAAGACAGCATGATCCATGGGTGATTTATTTGATCACTTTGTGGAGGAAAAAAATAGTTGACATCACGTCAGAATTCAGGGGAAACTACATATTTCAAAAACATTGAAAGGTATTCCAGAAAAGTTAAGCTGAAAATTTCGAAGGAGACTACTACTAGCAACAGATACCTAATTTTGGTGAAATAGGGAGTAAAGGATGATTGAAGAAATCCTTGTGAATTTAGACTTTTGCTTAAATTTAAGATCACGTGAAGACTTTGAGAGTCATTCATGCATATGGAATTAGTAGTTTATAATTTGAGTAGTTCATAAATTATTGGGAGATTTCTTTTTGTGATCATTTTTTGAGGGGCTCATATAGCAGCTCCAGACCCCTTAAAAGTAGGACCAACATCTGATTTTGATCACCTAACATCTGGCATGGTTTGGGTGTATACTAGGGGCTCCATAAATACATGTTACACGAATGTATTCTACTCCAGATTTTATAGGACTTATATTTTATTTATTTACTTATTTGGTATCAAAAATTGAACTCAGGACCTTGTGCTTGTCAGGCAGGTGTTTATGCCAGTGAGCTATATCCCTAGTCCTGGAATTATATTTTTAAGACACCTACATTTGTCTAGCTTCATGTAATAGAAACATCCTCCAAGATGAACAACTTAGTTTTTTTTTTAAACAACATAGCTTTGATATTGTTTTATTAAGTGTATGTGAATGAATATATAGAGTTTCACTTTCTTTTTATAAGAAGTTTCAGTACAGTTAATGTATGAAATAACTTTCAAGAAGCAACCTCAGTTTGTGATACTATAGCTCCAAGAAATAAGGATTTTCTATTTTACCATGGTTTGATCTGTGATCATCACTTAAAGATCAGTTAATAGTAAGTGAGGTGTTACCTGCACATTGTGTAGAATATTAGGGTTAGGAAGAAGAAAATCAGGTTAAACTAACCATTGACTATTTTTATGAAGGACATTACCACCTGTGTGGTTCCTTTTTTTCCTTTCTGTCTCTCTGCCCTCAACCTTGCCCGTAACTTCCTGGAAAATTTTGGCAAAAATATAGTAGAATCCATCTTCCAAATACTATATATTGGATAGCAGAAATAGTATGTGATGCATGGAAAGAGCTACTGGAGGTATGTCAAGGGATGCATCTGATTGCAGAAAGATGTTTTTCTTGGGCTGGAGGTACAGGTCAGTGGTGGAGTGCTTACTTAGCATGTGCAAGGCCCCAAATCTAATTCCCAGAACTTCTAATAAACAGACAAATCCCCTAAACATTCTTCAAAAACGAAATCTTTATTCCCACCAGACTTAAGTTCTGTAGGTATGAATATATATACTTATGCTTGTGGCTAATATCTGTTTGGTCTGTTTGACACAAGGCTGTTTTTCTCTGTATCCTTCAAGGTCTTTCTGAGTTACACACTTGTCTTAGTTACTTTTCCTGTTGCTGAGACAAAATAACTGACACCCGAAGTTAAAGGGGAAAAGGTTTACTTAGCTCACAGTTTGTAGAAGTTTCAGTCCATAATTGGCAGGGTGGCACATGGCAGAAGGGCAACAGTTCATTGGCAGCAAAAGATGGCAGAAGCAACAAGGGAGAAGAAACAAGCCTCTTTCCATGCCTTTATTGTACCCAATCTACTGGGATTAGGGTGGTGCTAATCCATCAGTGTTCTGATCCAGCAGACACACACGCACCCTTCATCCCAGAATTGCACTATTAATCACACACTCTGGGTTCAGCTGCTGAAAAAGTCCTATGACCACATGAGGCTTTGGGGAGACATCTAGGCACAAACCGTAATAATAGTCTTTTATAGAATGATAAACATACACATATGCATGTCTATATTTTGGGTGTTTCTGCATGGACAGTCCCTTTTCTTGTCAGCACCTCCTCCGATCAACTCTTCCCTACTCTGCTGGGAGGTGGTCAGCTCTCCTCTACCTTTAGCTACCGAAGTTTCTCTTTAGGCTTCAGAGGGAGGAAAGAATTTGCTGCTTTCCCTTAATCCAGGTCTCTTGAGCCTCTAGGTTTTGAGGGTTACACCGGCTCCAGGGGCCTTGCACTGTGCTGGTCTAGCTCCATTAACTGTTGCAGCTCAGTCCTTTAGTTGACTGCAGAGAGACTGTAGGTCCTAGGGTTGTGGCTGTGGGAAAGAAAGCATTTCTGGTGTGGTCAGAAGCTCCGCTTGGACTCATAGGTAAGTGAACTGAAGCATCTGCCATATTGTTACCTTGTTTTTCAAGCAGTGTCCTCTTGCTGAAGGAGGTGGCATGACTCTTGGGCAGAGGATGACCTACAAATAGGGGAGGAAGGGAGAAGTATTGTACAGCCTTGTATGCTGAGCCCCCTCAGGGCTTCCAGGTTGGTCTCCAGTGGCCAACAATGTTCCTTCTTGGATAATCATCTCTCGGACATTACATGATGATCTTTGTCTATGTAAGTGAGAAATGAGAGTGGGCTTCTAGAGACTTTGAGGGCTCAAGGAAATGGCTGAGGGATTGAGTGTGAAGTTGCATGTAGCTATGTGAAGTCAAGGCTCCTAGCTCTAGAGCTCGATAGTTGAAAAGAACTTTAGTTTCTTTTGCTAATGCTTCACCTTTCATGCAGAGAACAGTCTTGCCTATGGACAGTAGAGGGCTTTCCAAGGAAATCACAGGACCCAAGTTGAAATGGAACGTTTATTTGCTTCTTAGGGAGAAACTACTTTCTGGAGACATGGTTTAACCTCAGGTTTGTAATAAAATCACAACCAGCCTTCTTGTTCACAATGGAAAATTTGTTCCTGTTTGTGTACTGCTAATGACTGGCTTTAGAATGCTTAATTTCTTCTTATAATTGTCCACTAATTTGCTGTCCTTCTGAGGGGAGGGAAAAATAACAATGTATTTGAAGTCACCACTGCTCCTTTGGCTACTGGTTTTATTGTTTTTGATACTTTTAGATATTTCAGATGTGGACCTTTTGTATGCTTTATGTGGTGCTATGTTCATATTTATTAGGGCAATGTAATTGAGTCCAGTGCAGCTGTGCAGGACAATAGTCATGGAAATGAATTAATTTTGGTACTTGTTTTCCTGTTTGGTAATTCAGATCTTTTCATATTTTTCTTGATGGAACAGAGAAGTTTTTTTTTACAGAAAGGTGCCCTCGTATTTCCATTTGCCTGTGGGGAAGCTATGTGTTTCACTGCTCTCTGTGGTCCCTAATCCAAGCTGGTCAGAATAGAATCTATCACATGGGAAATACTGTAGATATTTAATCCCATTTCTCCAGATGCGTTCAGAGAAAGCTCTGCCCTGGGGTTTTACTGAAGCCAATAAGTACGGGCACTGTTTCGGCCTCATCCACAGCATACATGCCTCTCCCACTCCATCATATTACACTTAAATTCCTTCTAAAATTAAAATTCAGCACTAAATGAAGTTGATTCCTGAGCTGGCCAAGTTTGTAGCTCAGCTCTTAGAGTCCTCATATATCTCTCCTGGTGGCCAGTTCCATCTCTCTGCCTTATATTGATTGCAACTTTTAATCTTTAGTGACTGTTGAAAGCCAAATAATTAAGTGTATTAGAATTACAGTGAAGACATGGCCAAATTCTCACTGGGTGAACTCCAGGACCTGTCTGTGAAACACCAGTAATCATCCCTCACCCCCATTCTCATTCATTTTCCAAAGCACTTTCAGGACCATTCCCTCTTTGCATCTGTAGGCTCAAGTGTATCCCGGAAGGCAGGTGAGAATGCTTTTATGATTCAAGTTCAAGAAAGAGTCCATTGCTCAGCATCCAAAGCAACGAGGTGAGGTTATTGCTCAGTAAGGGAGAACTCAGCTTGATAGATAGTTTCCTGTATAGGATTTTGGGAAACTTGAGTTCAGAGATGGTCTGGCTTTAGAAGGTGGGAGTGCATGGTATTAGCAAGGTCCCTGGGTGAACGGGTTATTGATTGACCTGCTGACAAAAACATGGCACCACAGAAAGATGTGTACCAGTTTTGAGCTGTCAGTGGCTCAAACTGGTGGCTTCTGGTTACCATGACTTTTTTCTCCCAAGCATGCACCCTTCATTGTAGTTTTTCTCAGGCTGAGCTCCAGGAGAGACCCTCAGAGTCTTCCCTGCAGGTATTAAATCTTCTTCTTTTTGGTAATATTTCATTTGCAGGGGTCTGATTTTTCTTTGCGTTAAATGTTCCAGGGAACAAAAGCTTCAGGAGATCATGTGGCTTTGTTCAGTTCCTTCATTAGGTCAGCCTGAGAACTTTGCGACTTCTCTGTTCTTAAGCATAATGGTGCCAGGGACTGGACCTGACTTAGTGTATATCTTCAGTGCTTCAAACATGGAAAATGTGCAGTTGGTGCAGTTTGTAGGTTGAATAAGGCCAGGCTGTTGGTGGCACTTAGAGAAAGCATACTTTGTTTCTTTTGAAGTGCACAGGATCCTTTTGTCTTGAGGAAATGTCATCTCCCCACCTTTATGGTCAGCCTTTCCTTAGATGAGAGGGCATGTTGACAAGCTAGGCAGGTGGGAAAGTGGAAGATCCCAAAATCCAAAGCAAGGCATCTGTGCATACAGTTAACTCATAAAGGAAGTATCCCAGAAAACGGGGAGCTGGCAGGATAGAATAAAGAATTAATGCCTTCTGATTTGGATATATCACCACTAACTTCTTTTTCTTTTTTTAAAGCAAGAACTCTGAAGATTACTATTTCAGAAACTGGGCTGCTCTTGCAAAGCTATTTATGCATCAGTGTGTAGTATTCCCAGTAGCATCAGCAGTGTGGTTCCCAGTAGCCTGCACCCCAGAGAAACCCTCAGAGCTTCTCCTGGCCCGGGGACATCTTGTAATGAAATTGCCTCCCATGCAGTTTCCTGTAAACAGAGTTGGAGCAGCTCCCCTCCTCCCTGCTGAATAGCGGCACTAGGGCCTCTCATTTCTCTCCCATCTTCTTTCTCTGCAGTGCCAACAGGGTGCTTATTGGGTTATTTTGGAAGAAAGAGGGGTGGATCTAGCTAGCCCAGAGGTTCACTTGGGGAATGTTTGCAAAAACATTTTTTGACTGAAAACCTCCCTAAGTGAGATTTGGTCATCTGATTCTCCTAGTGGCCTCCCTGCAGATCTCTGTAGGTCCCCCTCTTTAAAAGGCTCTCTTCTGGTCCAGATTGGAAGCAGCAGAATCAGGAGAGACCCTGATTTTCAGTGTCCCTCTGCCCAAGCTCCTCCAGTCCTAATAAGCTCAAGCTCTGAGGTTAGGATCTGCTCAACTGAGACAGCAGATAGTAGGCTGTCCTTCATCTGTACCACAACTGCAATGTGCCTGCTTAGCAGTGGCTGTGATGTCCTGATTTCCTATCCCATGATGGGATTTCCTCCCCTTGCCTGGTATACAGCCTCTCCTTGTCAAGCTGTATGATGTGGCTTATCAAATGCACCTAATGTGGGCCTCACAGTGCTAAGAGGAAACTGAATAAAGGAAAATCAATGGCTTCCAATGGTGATGTACTAGAGGTAGATAGTGCCCTGATGTGACCTTACAGGAACAGAGAAGCAAGAGGACTGTCCGCTCATGCCAGCTGCTGCTGAAGTTGTTTTAGCAAAGCTCTACATTTTTTGTAGTCAGCTCTAATATATTTATGGTCTTTTGCTTTGCTTGGGTGTTCTGAAAGCATGGAGCCAAATTCATAGCTGCTGCTTGGTTCATGGGGACCTTTGTATGTGGCTTCAGAATCAGAATGCTCCGGTTCAAATTTAGCTCTGTGGCTTACTAGTTGTGTGGCCCTAGAGGGTTGCGTAACTTCTCTGCACTTTGGTTAAAATGACGGCACTCAATAGACCCAGTTACAGTTCTACAGCCTCCCTCATGGGGTTATTGGAGGGATTAACACAATAAAACTAATGTCAAGTGCTTAGAGCCTTCCTAGAACACTGACTGTTTAGTTAACATTAGCAAAACTAACATCACCAAAGAAATCCCAGTTTGAATATCTATGTTATTTTTGTCTCCTAAAACTTGACTTTGTGGTTTGGACTATATTTTCCCTAATGTTGATTTCCAAATTTATATTTTTGTTGTTTAGATTCTTGTAGATAAACTTTGATGATGTGTGAATGGCCAAAAAGGGCTAGTGCTGCTTCCACTTCCCAGCTTGGGGTCTGTGTGCTGACCTCCTGCCCGGGGACAGTTACTTTAGTGTTTCCACTTCCCCAGTCCTATCCTTTCCCTGAAGCCCCAGCACTGGCTGGACCTTGTAGTTAGACTTCCTGGCACAGATTAAAACTTCTGTTTTCTTACTCTGGATTCTTTTGAAATGCAGTTTATGTGGTCAAATAGGAAATGCAAAAAGCTGTGACTATAAGGCTCCTTGCAACTGGCAGATTGTCACTTGGTGTGGTAGTGTATGTGTTGTGTTTCTAACAAATGCTTGATGCACTTATGGGCAAAAACTGCAGAGGTCACTCAGGAGAAGTAACTCTGTCCTGTTATCATTTAGATTGTTTATCTAGCACTGGACTGTGTGAAGAGAGGGAGGCAAAAAGACAGAGTTGGTAGAGTGCAAAGAAGAGGCATCTATGATCTCAGTCGTGAGTGGAATCTTACAGTATTGAGGAGATATTATGGTGAACTAGAAAAAAATGTGAAGTAACATATTTAAAATGAGTCAAATTAAGCACTAAAACTTAAAGGTGGTTCTCATGAACAAGTACAGAAGAGTTTTAGGGGTTGATGATTTTAAGCTGGGTTTTAAGCAGATCTTTCTCGTAGAATACCCTGAGTCAGGTTAATACAGGGATAGTGTCCACAGTGAAGAAACTTCTTATTTGACATAGGCACTGTGAAGGACCCACGCTTGTGGAGCATAGTAGTGAGTGAGGTTAGGAGAAGAGAGGCTGAGTTATGAGGTAGGTAGTGCAAATCGTGTTATTGGACATCATCGTATTAATTGGACACCTCTGCGGCTTCTTGGGTAGATCTGTGATATGAAGAAGGTATGTCCTGCAAACTTTCCATCTGGTGGAAACAAATAAAAAGCTCGTGTAGCAGGGTAGGTGGAGTCTGATGCCGTGGGACTGGGATGTTGGCAGTGGGAAGCATGGGAGGTCACATAATCAGATATTAAGGACAACAGTCATCGGGACTTGCTCAGTAATTGAATGGTAAAGGAACAAGAGAGGATGAGGGAAAAAGAATACAAGCCTCTGGTGCTTGTAGGCCAGTAGGAGGAATGGCACTGATGTGAATGACGTTAAAAGCTGGTGATGAGTTAGTTACTAGAGCCTTTCAAAGATGGAAGATGGTTTGTTTATTTCCGGGCTAGGAATTCAGAGTCTGGGCTCCAAACACCGGAGTTCAGGCTCTGTTTCTATCACTTAGCTCTGCAGCCCTGGCCCTGTTAGCCTGTGCCATTCTTAGATTCCTCATCTGTACCATGAGAACGATTAAAAGCACCTGTTTTATGAGGTGGCCCTAAGGATTAAACAAGGTAACATATGTGAAGGCTAGGAACAGTGCTTGACATGTAGTGAATGTGTAATAAATGCTTGTGATCTTATTATTATAGTTATCATGTTGAATATGAGGCAAGTGGGAAGGGTTTCAGATATGGGGGATGAGGATGAGAAGCGTGGGTTTGGGAATCAGTCACAGATGAAACACATGACGAATCAGTCACAGATTCACATACGATGAAAGTTTGAGAATAAAGGATCTTCCCTGTGGAGTGAATGTGTGGGTTGGTGAATGGAGGTCAGCAGAAATGAGTGTCAGCACACTGCCTTTGGGAGTACCCGCCTCTGTGGATTGGAGGGAGGATAACAAGAAATCCAAGAAAGATGCAGACAATGAGTAACTGGAGAATTAGGAGGCAAATCAAGAGATGGAGTTGTCATGGAAACCAGGGAAGAAGAATTTTTTAAAAGATGTCATCTAAGTCAGATACATTGACAGTTGAGTGAAAATGAAGAGTAAAAATGTACCACTGGTTAGGCCTGGATATTATTTAAACCACTAGAACAATTTAGTGGTAGGATGATTTAGAAGCCAGTTTAAGAGATATGGTAGCCATCCCATCATGGGAGATGGTAGGGGAAAAAATGAGGTAATATTTGGAAGAGGCAGCAGAATAAATGAAACCACCCACTTTCCTGTGAAAGAGTTGAGGAATCTAAAGGTGCGTGAGAAGCAACCAATAGAAGAAGAAATTAGAAACACTAACGTGGAATAACGGTGGGAATCGGCACAACGGTGGGAATTGTCTGTGACAAAAAACCTGACTTTTAGGAATGGTAATGTTTCCTGAACCTCAAGAAACTTTCAGCGTTTTCTTTCTACAAGTGGTTTGTTTCCTGTTCATAATGTTTTTAATCATTGTGAAAGACGTAACTAAGGAAACTTTTAAAACTCTTATTTTATCATTTTTAAAATTTATTTATTTTTTTTATCGGTACTGGGGATCGAACTCATGACCACACACTTGCAATGCAGACGCTTATGCCGCTGAGCTAAATCCCCAGCAAAACTCTTTTTATTTTAAAAGGGCATATCTTCTAGGAAATGTAAATTGGGAAACAATTCACAAAGGCTTTGCTTTTTTACCCTACTAGATAGAGTGCGTTGACAGGAACAGAGTCTATGGTCAGGGGCTCTGCTTACTTGACACCCCCAACCCCAACCCCAAGAGCAAACTTTAGGAATAGGAAACTCCAGGGCAACTGGGGTCTGCATGCCTTGAATCTCAAAGGAAGGGGGAAGGTGTTTTAAGTTTTCTTTCTGATTTCAAGTAGGAGATTAGCCAGATGAGCCAGGTGTCTTCATAAACAATCTGGCCCACCAAGGTGAACCCATCTTACTTTGTTTCTGCTTTGTTTCTGTGGGTTCTAAGAACTGACTCCTATCTATTAATGCCTTTTAACAGATTTCTCTTCATAATTGGCCATGAGTAATAAATGATTTTGCAGTTGTACACTGCAATTGCAGATGAGTTGCCACAGTGTCACTTACACAGAGGGAGGTAGAAAGTGGGTTACACGGAAAAGTCCAGATGCTCCGAGGGGGCAGGGGACATCATCCTGAGCAGAGCTGAGGCTGCAGAAGAGTAGGGTAGTCCCTGTCAGCTCTCCGTCTTGTATGACTGAGGTTGAGACAGGCACACGGGATAGTGACCTGGTGACCTGAGGACACTGTTCCTCCTTGGTGATAACCATCCTGAGGCATCTAATTTCTTCATTTTTCACATGAGCGGAGTGGCTTTGAAGGTAAAGGGAAGTTCAAGGGATTCACTGTTTCTCACCACTGGTATCTCCAGCATTCCCAGCGGATGTTGCCTGAATGCATAGGCTTGTGAAAGGAGCAAGTGGGGTGAGGTCATAGGTCTTGTTCTTACAGTTGGGCTCTTTCTTAGCCATAAATAGCTCTTTTAAAAAAAGAACATTTTAGAGAGGGAGAAAATTGTCTGCAGAACTTAGTTGTGTTTCTGTTGACTTTGGAAGTTGTTCATTTAGAACCAGTTATTTCATTTAAATCAGATTATGGAAATATGATTAAGGGAACACTGGTGCATGAGACATCCCCTCTCTGTAGTAATAAGACTATTTGGATCTGTAATGCTGTCCAAAGTGTCTGCATTTCTTAAGGCTCTCAATCCTTGAGGCACTGTGCTAAGAATTTTATACTCTGTATGTCATTTGATTTTATTCGTCTTTCCCAACAACCTGTAATGTAAGGTCCTACTGTTGCCTACTTTTGAGAGTTGAAAATTATGTGCTCCTGTCCAGTCACCACATACTATGGGCTGGCCAAGCACTGTGTGCTCCAAGTTCCAGCTCTCCAGAACAGCTAAGTAGCTCTTACAAGGGCCTCTAATTGCCCTTTTATGTTTATGCTTAAGGGTTTAAGATCCTTGATGTTTAGGTTTGTGGAAGCCCATGGTTAGAAAACAGGGGATGTGGAATCTTTGCTTATCTGTATTTTGTCAAAGGATGTGGCAGGCTATGGAGCATACAGTCTCTTGCTGATGTTCTTTTTGGCAGGAGACAGCATTTTAAAACATTTAACCAAAAAAATCTTTCATGTATTTGATCTTACAGACTTGACTAGCAGAGGCAAGAAAAGAGAATCAACAGTGCCACGTTTTAAAAACTAAAATTTTCTTCTCTTCTCTTCTCTTCCCTTCCCTTCCCTTCCCTTCCCTTCTCTGTCTCTGTCTCTGTCTCTGTCTCTGTCTCTGTCTGTCTCTCTGTCTCTCTGTGTCTCTTTCTTTCTTTTTTTTGTACTCCAACCACATGGCCTGGAAATCCCATAGTAAGTGTGTCAGCCTTCTGGTAATGGATTCTCATATCACTCCAGGGAAAAACCTGGGTGTTGTGTCTTATACATTCATGTTAAAGAAGAGCACTGGATTCTCCCTTCTCAAGATATATCAAGAAGATTGCTTACTATAAGTTTTATTGTTTTTCCTATGAAATTCCAGAAGCATCAGGTCTTAAAATTTTAGGTAGAAGTCATCGATTCTAAGTGGTTATGATGATATTGAGTTGATAAGATTAAGTCACTGAAAAGGTGAATAAAGACAGCTAAAGCCCTATGTTTTAAAAAAATTATCCTATCAAGTAGTGATTTCTTAGTGGGTTTTTTTGTTCTTTTTTTCCTTTGGAATTCTGTATTGTTGCTACCCTTTTTTCTGTTTTGTTTGGTTGGTTTTTTTTCCCTTTTTAAATAAAATTAAAGAAAATAAAAATAAAAAAATTATCCTCCCCCTATGTATAGCATGGGTGAGTTTCTGATATTCTGTAACTGAGAGGGTGGTGACTGTATGACCAGTTTTAGTTTTTCTCTTTTGTGTACTTTATCAAGTTCATTAATTTAACTTATTCAGGAACCTAACAAATATTTAATGATAAGTATTCTGTCTTCTTAGGTCCTGTGGGATACTCTGACAATAAGAAGAAAGGCATTTCTATCATCATAGAATTTAGGGGTTGCAGGGGGATGGATTTAGCAGATATTTTGATATTTACAGAATCCTAATGCCAGTGCAGGATGTGAGGAAACCCAAGGCATGGAAGCACCTGTAATGGAAGTTGTTGTCTGGCTGGGGCTGTTGGTCCAGGGGCTTTGTGCAAGGCCTGAATATTGAATCTATAGGCTGGGAGTGAGTCAGCAAGAGCCAGCAAGGGGCTGAGAGGGGGATGAGAGGGTGTTACAGCATGTTCTCATAGAGGCAAAAGTGCCAGCAGCTAGAAGCCTGTAGGTCCCTTTGTTCGTCGTCATAGCAGGCTTGTCTTTTCCCAGTGGCAGGGACACTGGTCACTGTTCGGGTAGATACTTCCCTTTTCACTTGTGAACTGTAATCCTGTCGCTTATGGAAGCATTTGAAAATGTTTGTTATTTTCCTGTGGCTCCTTGGGACTCCCCTCGGAACAGATGCTTTTCCTGTTTGGATGGTTTCACCGCCACACTGAGATCCATGTGCGTTTCTGTCAGAAGTGGGAGCCAGGTTCATGAGCCACCTTCCCAGGTGCTAAGTCCGAGCTGTGTTTTCAGCTTGTACCCAGCTTCCACACTGTGCATTCTCAGTGTAATGACTCTTACCCAGATAAAGATGGATGACTCAAATTCATACTGATTAATGGCTCCCGTCCCTTCGTCCTACTGGTAAGACAGGTGTGCATTTATGCCTTCACAGATGCCATGGACATACTCAGTCACCAGGGGGCAGCTTTCCGGAGTGAGTCCAGAAAGGATTGTAAGCTTCTTGTGGTCTTATTTATACCACTGTACCCTACCCTCCTTGCAAATATTGGGTGAGTGAGTAGAGGGAAGAAAGGTAGGGCAGAAAGTGACAGGACTACACCCAGCTATTATTAGTCAGTTTGGTTTCATGGCCCCACTTACAAAAGGGGGTTTTGTTTATTTGTTTGTTTTTGTTTTTTATGATTTGCTTTTCATCATGATGCCAGTCTTTTTACTTGCAGGCTGAAATGCCCCAGCCCCTCGTCTGGTTTCCCCTGCATCCATTCCTGGCCGCCTCCTGCTAAGCTGTTTCCTGCTCCATAGAGTAATCTCAAACATTTGAGATAGGGTCTCACCATACAGTTTAGGCTGGCCTAGAACTCACTCTGTAGTCCAGGCTGGCCTCAACCGCACAGCAATTCTCCTGCCTCAGCCTCCTGAGTGCTGGAATCACAGGTGTGTGCCACCACACCCGGCCATCTTCTGTATTCTTGCCCTGTTGCTCTGCTTGTTAATTTCTTTTTATCTTTTGACTCCCAGTTGAAATGTTTATTTTCTCTGAAGACTTCTCCTTGTACCCCCAGACCATCACAGGCCGCTCTCTGATTGCTCTTATATCACCGTCAGCTTTTTTCATAATGCTCATCTTAGGTTTAATGAGACATTTTGTTTTATAATTAATTCATATTGCCTCTTGCATTAGAACACAAGCTCAGTGAGGCCTTGTTCTCTTTTTTTGCTACTGGGGATCGAACTAGCAACCTCGCACTTTCCAGGTAGGCCGCTGAGCTAAATCCCTGGCCCTGAGGCCTTGTTCTTTAACTTTGGACTCCAACTCAGTACATATCTATTAAATATTTGATGTTCTATGTTTATTATCTATTTTTGCTCCCCCCTCCCCCACCACACACTTACTTTTTTCTCTTTTTGGGGTAACTGTTCCAGAATTGGTTGGCTGCAAGCAGTTCCTAGATCTTTGTTTGCCTACCTAGGACCCAGTAACAATTTTCATAGTTGGGGAAACATAAGGGTCACCGTTGTTGACATGAACACGTAGCAGCTAGCGCACACTGCCCACTGTCTCTCTGGTGATCACCTCACGTGTGTTCTTTCACCAGAGTATCTTGTTAGAGCTCATTGGATTCCCACCGGTTATTAGAGTCTTTATCTTACAGACAAACCAATGAAGCTTAGAAAAGCTCAGTTATTGCCGAGTTGTTGCAAGTGGTGGACTGGGGTCTAGAATCAAGATTTCCTGATTCTGGTTTTCTGCTGCGCTGTCCCTTTTGAAATGTTTCTGTGCTGGTCTATTAAACTTTTTAATGATGAATAGGCCAGTCCCTCACCAACTGCATTATGACTTGAGGCTAGAAAATAATGAACAAGAAGTAACTTCAGGGAAAACTGTGGTGAGGTGGCTGGTATTTTTTACCCAAGAAGAAATCTATCCTTGGAGCAGGAGGCTGAAAAATAAAGTTAGACTTCTTAGGTGTCGTTGTGTATTAAACAGAACGCTTGTTTGCTCTGGCTGTAGAGAATTCTCATAAGAGTTTGTGGAAGGAGGGGCTTGACTCAATAAATAACTCACTAAACAGGTTATGTACACATCTCTTCAGGTGCAAGTGAACGTCTCAGTTATGATGAATGACAAAATGTGGCATGTTGGGCTGTGTGAAACAGAAGACACAGAATCTGCGGTGTGACCCTTCCCTCTGCAATGAGACACTGGGTCCTTGCTGCTGAGTGGTAGCTGGTAATGTGACATGTGTGGCCCATTTAAAAAGAGATACAAAGAATATGGCGGGTGGAGGACTGTGTAAGGGGAGGTTAAGCTAGTATTAAATTCCTGGCCACCCGCAGCCTAATGAGAAAGAATGCCCTCTTGTTGCCAGAGTACTGAATGAGGCTTGTGAATTATCAAAGCAAGAGTGGAGAGATGGCTGCTTCACCGAAAGATGGACTTATCCAAAAATGTATAAAATAGTAAATAGGAAGCCACAAGGTTTGGACCAGGACAAACTGGAGTTAGGATGTATCCCTTGTTTCTTATTGGCCCCAGCAAGCTATTTAGCTTTTCTCAGTGTCTGTCTCCCAGTGTACAAAAAAAAAAGTAAGAAGGCTAAAACTTGCCAAGGTAAGTGAAAGACTCAAATGCTGTATGTGTATGAAATTCCTAGTACTGGTGCTACACAGAGTTTGAATATTCATGAATAAGAACGAATGAGAGGATGCAGATCTTAAAACTCAAGGCCAAGGGCTTCCTGGGTGCCAGTGTTGCTGTATGAGTTCTGAATGAAAAGGAGTGGAACCTGGTGCTGAGTCAGTGAACTTCTGATAGTGAGACGCTGGGTGGCCAGCCGCTGTCGTCAAGTTAGGGCTCATGTGCTTTCACATTTCAGCGTTCTGGCATCCAGAAAGGTCTTCCATGAAGGTAGGTCACAGTTTACTTGGTGGCAGTCTTACTTCTTAGAGCTGCATTTTACAGTGAATGGATTTTACAGGGAATGGTGTCTTAGATTCCCCAAAACTCAGACATCTGACTCCTTGGGGAGATTTTCAGAGCTTGGCTACTCTGCAATGAGCCTATGAGGCCAAATGCCTGCTTATGGCCTTTCCTGGAATGTAAGGTTGCATTTCACTGCTTCGCCTGGGAAGGTGAGTTGGCAATCTTCCTTGTCATCCATGTAGGAATTTAATTTTGGCAGTTGGTGTTGTGATTTGTAGAGGGAGAGATACTTCCACCTCTGCAGCCCTTGTTTGCACCTGGTGGAGACAATAAAACTTTTAAAAGCAAAGTATAATTTCCTTCCCTACTTGTTTCTTTTATTTGCCTTTTGGAAAAATCCCACTGTTTCTAGAGCCCTTGAACATCTTTCTCCACTTCTCAGAACACACTTCTCCCTTTTCTCTCTCCCTACCTCCCTCTTTCCTTCCTTTCCTCTCTCCCTCTCTCCTTCTCTTCGTCCCCAGTGACCTCGTGGGAACTTTGTTTTTGGCACGAGCGAGCAGGCACTGGAGTTCACAGCAATCTGTGCCTGCCCCTGAGCTGGCCACCTGGATGTTACTTCTTGATGTCTTGTCGGGGACATTGGCCTAGGGTGGAGTTTCTAAATAAAGTCCATGTCCCGGTCTCTGGTTCCCTTCCAGGGAAACTCTTTGTGGTTTGAGTCCCCGCTCTTATAGGAGCTTAGGAATGCTGCCAGGCCTAAATCCAGGTGGGGCTGCAACAGAAAACCAGAGGAAAAACTGAGCTCTGTTCCAAGCAAAGGAATATCTCACCTTGCATTGCAAAACCAGCTGGGTGCCATGGATCTGTGCTGTTGCTGATGGTGGAGAAGCAAAGTATTTGAGGCTAGAGGCCATTCAGAACAATTACGTAGGGTAGAAGACTTCCTGATGTAGTGGTAAGGAGGAATCCCTGATTATTAGATTATTTGGGCCCAGGCCTAATTGAAACCATGTTGGGAGGAGAAGATCTAATTAAATCTGACTCCTCAGCGGACTGGAGTAGTTGCATGTGAAGACTTGCTAATTCTGTGGCCTTCCACATGGTGAGGACCAGGGACCATGCCCTGCAGGCCTGCTGCACCAGCCCCTCATCACCGTGCTGGGCGTGAGCTGAGCAAGTGCACTTCACCGCTTCCATGTTCCTGTGGTAGACGAGGCAGAAGTGTTGTGCTTTTAATGAATATTTTTTTAATATCTCAATTAAGGACTGGGTTTGCCTTTTGTATTAGGAGTTAAGAGTTAAAGTAGACTTTCTGAGCACTGGTATTTTCTGTGATTCCAACACTGGCTTTGGGAAGGAAGCTACTTTCCTATTGTATGAGCTATTGCAGACACTTCTCCAAGCATACTCCCATGTGCCAGCAACACACACACGCACGCACACACACACAACCTCTCCTGACATTTGCAGGAGCTGTGGTAAAAACAGTCATTCCCAGTGTGACCAGTCTGATTGTCAAAATGTGGCATCGTAGTATAACATCCCAATCTACCCTCTCCAGATGGAATTAATTTCCATCTTTCCTAGTCAGCCTCACTCAAAAAGGATCCTGGACATTTTCAGTTATCTCCTGCTTGAATGTTGATTGGCACACAATCTAATTTAAAAAATATATTGGGGCTCGTTTTTCATAAGCAGCTATGGTTTGGATATGGCTAAGTTCAGACAGATCCTCATCTGAGTTCTAGTCAAGGGCTAGGAGACTGCTTCCCATGCACCCACTGTGGGTCTGTGCATTCCAGTGACTCATTGCTGCTTCTGTTGGTGGTCCACGTGGTGTCTGGAGGCCTGAGGATCCATGCACAAATCCTCAGAGGCAGCAGTGTGTTTTCGGGCTCTCCTAGGATTCATCTCTAGGAAGCTAAGAACTCAGATGGCCTTCAGAACTGAAGCATGCTCCTGGGGCTTATGTGGAGGAGTACCTCTGGATCCCGATAATCCCCCAAATCTGCAAAACAAAGAAAGAGCTTAGACACAGAAGATTTGGTCAGGATGTGTGTGTGTGTTTTCCTGCACTGAATTCTATTTTGCTTTTTATTGCCATCGTGTTTCTATCTAAAGACAGTCCATAGCTGGTTTGAATACTTTTTAGCAGTTGGAGAAATTCACTGTTGACCTCCTTTCAATTGAAGAAATAGTTTGGCATAGTCTTATGTCTCCAGAAATGCCCCAATATCAAGCCACCCTAAGACAGCTAATAAGCCATTCAGAATGTAAGTTCTGTATTTGCAGGGAGAGCTCCTAGAGAATGTCAGTAGTGTGCATTCAATAAAGGAAGTGTCAGGGCCTTGAAAGATGGGAATGGTGACAGCTGTGCATTTATGAGAGGTATCAGGGTATTGAAAGGAAGCAGTGATTATTGTATGTTCTCAAGATCCAATTCCTGTGCCTCTCAGCAGCTCTTCTTCAGCCTCCTGCATGCAGCTTTGATCATCTTGCATGGCCAGTGGAGTTTGGAGTAGGACACTAACCTTCTTCCTTTGCTGAGAGAATTCTCTTGTGCTGCCATCTTCTGGAGACATCGTCTCCCCAAAACAGTAGGATTTCTGTGCTTTTTGAGTAACCTCCTTGAACCATTGATTTCACAGTATGAATACTAAAATGTGGGAAGACCTTTTCTTGCAGAAGCACTGCTTGGCTGGTTGTTACTTGGAGAGATCAGGTAGATGATAAGTGTTCCTAACGCATCCACTTGGGAGACCTGTCCGAGTTCAGACTTTGATGCTAAACATGGAAACCTTAACTCAAATGGCCAAATGCAACCAGCTCCAACTGCCCTTGAACTTCAAGGATCTTTAAACAAAGCTGGCTTCCAACAACCTGTGGGATACCCTCTCCCCTTTGTTCTGCATTCCAATCTCTTTTTTTCCTCTGTCTTTACCTGCTACTATGCTGGCCTCCTCAGTTCTGGGATGCCCTTCTTGCTGGGCTTACTTTAGATCAAACTCAGACACCCCCAAATCCAATGCAAAACTAATCACTTGGATGCTTAGTTTCCACAGCATTCTGTGTATATACTTCTTGTGTTGTATTGGTATTTGGCTATTTTTTCCACCTTAGCTGGACAGTGGACTTCCACAGGTAAGGCTGCCTTATGTACCTTTATGACTGTACTTAAACTGTATATGGAGCTCAGAGAAGGCTTAGAATGAGTGTAAGTTGAATTAAACTCAGGAGTTAATGCTATAAAGCTTATAACACAAAGTTTTCTGAATGAAACCTTGTGTGTGTCTCATTTTGTACAAGTTTTTGGTAACAAGTGGAAGTCATTTTATTACTTTGTGGTTTTTTTTTTTTTTTTTTTTTTTTTTTTTTTTTTTTTTTTTTTTTTTTTTTTGCTTCATCTTGCCCATTAACTACTTCTGAACTTTAGGATAGCAAGGATTGTTAGTCATCTTTGTCATCTTGCAATCTGTCCTAATAAATACAATCTCTCAAAAACAAGATTTGTTTAAAGGGAATGATATATTTCGCAGCTTTGGAGATTGCTGAAAGCCAAAAGTTAGTTGTGGCAGTTAAGTGGTTTAGTGGAAATTAGCATGATGTTTTAGCTCCTTTATGTTCTCTCAACCCATCAGGCTTGGTGCCATCAATCTGTGTATGTAACAAGAGTGTTAAATTGGGAAGAGACATATCCTCAGAAGTGGTTTTAGTCTTTAGAAGCACTCTGTGTGTATGTGTGTATACCCTCCATTTAAAAAAATTAGTTGCATAACAAATCCAAATAAAGTGATCACAAATACATTACCATACTATATTTGAGTAACAAAAGTCTGTGCCTTCAAAGAAAATTTACTCTGGGTTTTCCCTTTCCTAATTTGATTTACTTAAAACCAACTTAACTATGTCATGAATATCTTTAAGCAATCAAAGAAAAAAAATCATGTAATTTTA
>PVJX010013560.1:0-47141 GCA_004027295.1 Dolichotis patagonum | reverse complement strand
CTAGCTTTGAAATTTATGTCTTACATTGCTTTCTTGTGATCCGCTTTGCTCTGTTTTGTTGTATTTAATTTTACCCTATTGATATAATTGCATGTATATTTGAGTGGGTAAGATGGATGACCATATTGTTGTTTTTGTCAGATCGTGGAGCAGGGCTGTTAACAGTTTCACTGTTTGAATGTCTACTTTATATGCTTTAACTTTGTAATTTTAGCAGCTATTTCCAAGAAGTCAGTATGTAATTAGTCAAGTAATAATTTCCTAGGTTTTATTGTTGTACTTTTCCTTTTTTCCTTGGAATGCTGTATGGTTGCTACCCTTTATTCTGTTTTATTTTGTTTTGTTTTTTCCTCTTTAAATAAAATTATAAAAAAAAAAAAAAGAATAACGGGATAAATATGTTCAAAACAAGGAGGACTACTGAGAGGGGAACTAATGATAATTTGTCTTTTACTATCAATATATATATATATATATATATATATATATATACATATATATGTGTGTGTGTGTGTGTGTCTTTTTTATATTTATATATAATGTCTTTTACTGTTATATATAACATATAACTATATATAGTGATTTTTTGTTTTTTTGTATTTTTGAGATAGGGTTTCACTATATAGTTCAGGCTGCTCTTGAACTCACTTATCTGGCTTCCAACTCAGAGATCCTCGCACCTCAGCCTCCTGAGCACTGAAATTACACGCCCAGCTTATAATATGTATCTTTAATTTAAATATAAATGGTTGATACATTGTGTCAACTTGAGAAGTTTAGAAGTTTAGCTAGGCAACTTATCAGGGAGCCAGGGTCCTTACTTTGTAAACATCCTCATCCTGTACAAGAGGGCAAGGAGAGTTTATGAGTGCTACACCCACCCTGGAGGAGAGGGGAGGCGTGTACAATGTAAGGGAGGAAAAGAGGCTTGCTCCCCCACCTTTTGCTCTTATTTCTTTGCGGTCTTCTGCCACCTTGAAGTGTTGCCCTTGTGCTATGCCACCCTGCCTTGGAGCCAGCTGATTATGGACTAAAGTCTCCTCAAACTGTGAGCTAAATAAACCTTTCCCTCCTTCATTTTGAGAGTTGGGTATTTTGTCCCAACAATGACAGAAAAATAATCAAGACAAAATTTGGTGTCAGAAGTGGAATCACTGCTATGACCGTACCTGACCATGTGGTTAAAGAGCCTTTGGGAATTGTTTGTGAGAAGAGTTTGGAAAGGTTCAGAGATGTCACCTGAAAGAGTAGTACTGGAATTCCTTAGGCTGTTCTGCATGGGAGACTCTAGTCAGAGCTCAGGAGATCAGAAGGCTGATAGAAACTCTCCTGGTAAAGGCCAGGCTTGGGAGGTTTCTACTGCAAAGGACTGTACTAGGTGCTGGACTCCAGATGATGTGTGTTACCACTTGGCAAAAAGTTTATCTGTATTTTGCTCATGTCAAGAGACTTTGCCTGGGAATAAGATTAAGGACAATGGACTAATTAATCATTGGGGGGGTACCGGGGATCAAACTCATGACCTCACGCTTGCCAGGCAGGCACTTAAGCCACTGAGCTAAATCCCTGGCCCAGACTAATTAATCTTGCAAAAGAAATTTCAAAGCAGTTGAATGTTGAGGCCATGGTATGACTACTATTGTGGGCTTTTAGTCAGATTTATGTTGCAAATCAAGAACTGAAAGCCCATCAGAATGATTTCAATCATTGTAAGTTTGGCCAGAAAGAAAGCTCCAATAAAGCTGTGGACTGCAAAGATATACTAGAGGATATCTCAATTGTTGAAAAGAAACAGGAGAATAAAAAAGATAGCCTGAAGACATCACAAAAGCAGCAAGTCTCAAACCTTTGCAGCCTCAAAACTGCAAAAAGGAAAGATTTTGTTTTCAGGTGAAAGCTGCAGAGCAGAGTGTTCCAGAACAGTGGCAATGAAGAAAACTTGTTCCTTAGAATCGGATTCAAAGTGCCCAGCAATCCAAGCACTCAACTCTTACAGCCAAAAGAGAGGAAAGCCTGGCTACTGCGCCAGCTGGTTGCAGACCCCGGCATCATCTGCACAGCACTGGTTTTAGGTGCATAGAGAACACAAGGGTTCTGAGGTTAAAAACGCTTCCACTCTGATTTCAGAAGGCCTGGGAGGTCAGGCCATGTGCCCCTGAGAGGGCACAGTGTGAGGCTTTAAGTGTAAAGCCAAAAGTGCAGTGGAGACCCCAGAAGTTTGGAAAACCCAAGAGTGTGGGTCATCTAAGGAAAGAAAGCTGCAAGGAGGGAGCAAAGCCAGCCCGAGAGAGAAGCCATAGGTACAACCACCAGAGGTGCCATAGGGGGTAGGATCACTTAAGCCCTTTGGAGCTCACAATTTGCTATAGATCACTTTAGATGCTAGATGTACAGAGTTAATGTTTGCCCTGCTGAATTTTGAACTTGCATTGGCCCCAATCCTTTGCATACTTCTGTTGGTAACTTTTGGAATGAAAATGTTTATCTTGGCCATTGAAAGTTGAAAGTGTTTAACTTTTGTTTTCATTTGTACAGGAGCCGTGCAGCTAAGAATTTGACTTAAATCTTGGAAGAGACTTGGGACTTGGACTTTTCAGCAATGCTGAAACTGTTAGGACTTTGGCAATTCTTGCAGATGTACTAAATGCCTTTTGCATAAAGGTATAAGCATGAGTATTTGGAGGAATGTTATGGTTCTAATGTAATATAAAGTTGATAGACATAATGCTGGTCTTTAAGGATTGTTAAACCTACCTTATAATGTTCAACTTGTGAAATGGTAAAAATAGGCATGTCTTAAAAAATAATCATGTCTTTGTATCTAGAACTTGTTTAAAGAAATGTGTCTGGTTGCCAAGTTTACAAGGAGGGGGTTGTTATGGTTGATACACTGTGTCAACTTGAGAAGTTTAGAAGTTTAACTAAGCAACTCAGCACCCCAAGGTCCTTACTTGGTAAACATCCTCACTCTGCAAGAGGGCAAGGAGATTTTGTGAGTGCTACACCTGCCCTGGGGAAGCGGCAGGGGGGAGGTGGCCTGTGTACAATATAAAGGAAGAAAAGAGGCTTGTTTCCCCTTTTTTTGCTCTTGTTTCTTTGCTGTCTTCTGCCACCTTGAAGTGTTGCCATGCCATGTCACCCTGCCTTGGAGCCAGCTGATTATTGACTGAAACCTCCACAAACTGTGAGCTAACTAAACTTTTCCTTCCTTAATTTTGGGTATTGGGTATTTTGTCACAACAATGAAATAAAAGTAACCAAGACAGTATTCAATGTATTTTTAGGATTTATGTATATCAAACACACACACAGACACACACACACACACACACACACACACCACACGCATAACCATACACAATTTCTTTATCCAATAGTCTGTCAATGTATGCTTAAGTTGTCTCCATATATTGGAGATTGTGAATAATGCTGCAGTGAACATAGCAGTGCAGATATCTTTATGAAGTGATTTAATTTCCTTTGGGTATGCCAGAAGAGGGATTCCTGGGTCACATGTTAATTCTGTTTTTAATCTCTTTAGAAACATTTATACTACTTTCCATAATTGCTGTACAAATTATCACTAAGAATCCCCTTTTTCCACAATGTTATCAATGTTACTATCTTCTGACTTTGTGGCAGTAACCATTCTAATGTGTAAGGTTGTATCTCACAGTGGTTTTGATGTGTATATCCTCATGCTTAATGATGTTCAGCATCTTTTCATATACCTGTTGGGTATTTTATGTCTTCTTTGGAGCAATATCTTAAACAATCCTTCTTCTGGCATAAATATAATACTAGCCCACAAAAAGAGCACGTAGGATGAAGTGAAATAGTTTCACAAAGAAATTCTAGTAAAACTTCAAAGACCACATTATGCCAATACTTCTGTGTTCCAAAACAAATGAGGCAAAAAGAACCTGCCTACTGGTCCTCACAATTATCTCTTAACTTGACCCTACCCTGCATCCCACAATAATTGCCTCAGCTCACATTTTCATACCATAATCTTTTTCCATTGGTATGTTTGTGATACATAACATTTACATTTGTTTGGTGGAATTGGCACATATGCATATGGTATAATCAAAATATGTAGTAAATGTTTAAATTATTTTTAAAAACTTTATCACAGCAAAAGATACAATGTTATTAATTCCCCTCAAAATGTTCTCCTTAGATTGCATCGAGATTTTTATAAGTAAATGGACTTGACTGAAGACCATACTCATAAGTGAAATAAATCAAACTCACATGTGTAATTACCATGTTATTTCCCTAGTGTAAGAAACTGAAAAATTATGTATGTTCCAAAATCTACAATAAATACTGTGTAAGGGTAAGAAACTGTTCAAAGAGGAAAAGTAATTGGAATAAGGGAAAGGAGGAAAGAAGGAAAAGGAAAAAGACATAAATTTGTGTGTATATATATGTATATATATGATAGCTAAAATGATTATACTACTAATTGTATTAGTTATTGGAAAAGAACAGTTAATACTCATATCTTTAGATCAATGTTACATGCCTCTATCTCTTATCTAAATAACCCTCTTGAAGGTAACAATATGCAATATTACAACCATTGCCCAATTCCTATCATCTTGTTTTATAAACCTATACTGTTGTTGCATTTGGTTTCTTGTTTGTTGGTCTGTATTGCTTTTTTTTCTTTTCTGTGTCTTTTTAATATTAAATTCTTTTTAAAATGTTCTAATTCAAATATACTTATCCCATCATTGCCATTTTCTGAAGCAGTCCTAGAAGTTCTGATTCATGTCCTATAAGGTGCAGTCAAAGTTACAATGAATGCTGTAGCCAAGTACCATCTAACAGAAAGGCAAGCTTGTAAAAACATTAGTGTGTATCTCCATCTTCTTTATGCACCAAATCTGGTACCGTGTGACTACTGTTTCTTCCCCAAAGTCAAAATGTCTGAAGATTTGTCTTTACACTCAACTGAGCATTCACAATCAAACAATACACTGTTCATATAGCAAATATGATTGTATCTTTTTAAATTACTGCCTTCTCCATTTATGAGGATTAAGATAAACGAAGTATGTATAGTTCTGTACCTTTGCAGAACAAGATAGTTCTTTAGAAACTGGACATCTGAGGACAATTTAATATACAGATTATTTATAAAAGTATGTGAAAGGTTAAGGGGAATCACCTGATGATGATATTTTATTTCTGGGCTAATAATTATGAAATTATTACTCCACTAGGTCTGATGGTGTGTAGGCAGAGAATGGCTACTGAAATTTTCAGAGAAAAGGGAAGTTAGCAGGACCTAAAGCTTTTAGAAGGGGTTCTACAAAATCAGACTGATGCCATAGAGAATAAATGTATTGACGTACTCTCTAGGGAGGTTTCCAGTGGCTCAATACCATCAGAAACCAGAAAGCAAGCAAGTACATTCATGCAGTCACACAAGTCAGTCCCCTGGAGCATGGATGAAGGCTGGAGAAGAGTGGATCTGGAAAGCAAATGGTAAATATACAATATAGTGCTTTTGTTGCAGGTAACAAATCTAACTCAAGCTAATCTAAGCAAATGAGGGGATTTTTCCACTTAACTATCTAAATGGTTTAGGAATGGCTTGGTCCTCATGTCTGGCTTGAGCCAGCAATTCAAAGGGCGTCATTCACACTCACTTTGCCTTGTTCTGCTCCATCTAGCCTTTATTCACAGTTTCCATATATAGCAAGAAACCTGGTAGTAGTTTCAGGTTGAAGTAAATAAATACATAAATAAATAAACTAAAATAATAAAACAATAGGTCATTTAAGCTTAACCAGAGTTCCCGACCAAAGCCTTGCAGGCCTAAGTCAAGTTATTGCCCATTCTTAAGCCAGTCAATTTAATTATGGGAATTAAACGTGATGATTGACCTGTATATCACAGTCCCATGTCTATTTTAGATTCTGTGTTATAGGCCATAAAAAGCCCAAGAATAGGGACTAGGAGAGAAGGGTGCACTTTGAGAAACATTTACAGTACAGCTGCCAAAAATGGGAAACATGGATATTAGACAAAAGATAACAAATAATCATTAAGGCCTATTTGATAGTCCAATTTGCTTTTTAGCTTTCAATTATCTTGATGTTTAAGAATTTTAAAATAGGGCTGGGGATTTAGCTCAGTGGCATAAGCACCTGCATGGCAAGTGTGAGGTCGTGAGTTCGATCCCCAGTACCGCAAAACAAAGAATTTTAAAATATGCTAACATCTTCTATCCTTCAATTTTCATATATTTATTAAGACATTAGATAGATATAGATATAGATATAGATATAGATATAGATATAGATATAGATATAGATATAGATAGATATAGATATAGATATATACACACGTGTATATTCAGAGGTCTATATATGAATGTTTATAACCCTTCCTATCATGAAATAACTTGATTCATTGGGCTACTAAATATTTATGTTAACTCTCTAGACTATAAGCATTCTCCACAACACAAACATTTTTTCAGACTTCTAACTCCTGAGAGGGAAAAAAAAACTTTTCTTTCTTGTTAGGTAAAAATTCTTCCCAAACTATTGGCATAGAAGGATGAATTAATGACCAATTTTATAATAACTATAAAATAACACTTCGATATTTACTCTGAAAAAGCAGTATCATTTTTTCCAAGATAGTTCATGTTTTAACCAAAACAATTATATAGTCACAGAAAATTAAACTGAAAAGCTCACATAACTTTAGGAACTAAGAACCAATGAAGCTCAAGTGACCCAAAACAAGATATCATTTCAAATCAGATCTTGAAAAATGAAAGTATACACCCAGAGAAATGATATTACAATAAGGAGTGTCACTGCTTTATTTTAATCAGGGACACTACATGAACTTACAACTCATACTGAATTTTATCAAGTAGGTGGCAAGAACTATTAGGTCTTGCCTGATGTGTATTTCCTTTAAATCATCCTGATTAGGAAATGTTTAGGAATCTTTTCTTTCCTGTTCAGGAAACAAAAGATTTAACAAGGTAGACACAGACTGAGTTCTCACAGATTACACTGATAGAAGAGATGGAATTTTTTATTGCAGCTGCGTATTTGCTGATAAGACAAAGTGCAGTACACAAGTACTTAATCATCACATCTTCTCTAAAATGACAGAGAAGAGCATTTATTTTTAGCTGTCTGCTGCATTTTTTACCTTTCTTCTCAATAATATACCTACATACTAATTTTCAAATTGCTTACCTACACAAAGTGCATTAGCTTTTCATAGGTTTGCAGGCTGGCTTCATGTTTATTCCTCTACTCAAATAAGCTCATCTCTAAAATTATCCAGTAATGAATCTGAAGCTACATGCTTAGAACAGCAATTGGGGAACAGGAAATCAATTTATTTTAGCCTGTTTAACAAGAAACAAACTGAGATGTTTTTGAGAGGTTGGTATTCAGATGGCTTTTTCTTTATCCCTCCGCTTCCTTGGTTGCTTCTGAGCTCCGGAACTTAATAAATTCCACTGACATCCAATAGAAAAGTTGTCCACTCTGGATCTTAATTGATATATTCTTGGTATCCTTAGAGGTCATGTTTCCCTATTGCGTTGAAAATCCACTGAGATGCAGCAGTATTTTCTTCTCCAACTTTCTTAGGGTCTTCTCATTTTGGCTGAGATATCAAAAATGTGCTACAAGTCTATTGAGTCACTGTTTCTCTGTTCCCTTTCTTTCTTGTGACAATGTTCACTAATTTTTTCATATGTGCCTTGGACTACAAAAGGTTCTAGAATTGTCAGTAGATACCCTCTGAGCCAAACCATCCCTCTAGCATTCTTCGATTCATTACTTTCAAGTTGCTATAATATGGTGAACCACAGCAAGCATATCAGAGTTCCAGGGAGAAAGGGTAAGACCAAAAAGCAAACCTATCTGTGGAAGAGAAAAAGCAATTTACCTATACTCCCTTGTATTTGTACAAGAATTCATCCCAGAGGGGAAACAAAATAAAGATGCAAAATAAAACAAAATACAGATGCAAAATAAAACAAAAACAAAAACACATTGCAGGTCTCTCTCTAGTTTCCATGTCCATTCTCATTCAGAATCCTTATACATTATTTGTAAATTGCTATAGAAGTCCTAGTCTCAGGATTGGAAGCTCCATTCAACTCAGCTATTCCCCTCCTAGGTATTTTCCCAGAAAAACTGAAAAGTTCATAACGCAGTGATATATGTACACCCATGTTCATAGCAGCACAATTTGTAATAGCTAAATCTTGGAAACAACCAAGATGCCCATCAACTGCAGAGTGGATGAGAAAGATGTGGTATTTTTATACAATGGAATATTACTCAGCTATGAAAAGGATGATCTTGAGGCCTTCATAGGGAAATGGAGACAACTTGAGACTATCCTCATTAGTGAAATAAATAAGAATCATATTTATAAATATCACATTGTATCTCTAGTATAAAAAGTAATAAGAACTGTAGGAGTAATAAAACCCAAAATGTGTAATTGCTACTGTAAAAAAGAGAGGAAAAGAAAGTGCTCTAAAGGATATAACTGCATGTATATAATTGCATGTTTAAGTGTGTAAGATAGATGACCATATTACTGTTTTTGTTAGATGGTTGAGCAGAACTGTTAACAGTCTCACTGTTTGAATGTCTACTTTGTATTCTTTAATTTTGTAACTTGAATGACTATTTCCAAGATGACAGTATATAACTTAACAAGTAGTGATTTCTTAGTGGGGTTTTTTGTTCTTTTCTTTTTTTTCCTTTGGAATTCTGTATTGTTGCTACCCTTTTTTCTGTTTTGTTTGGTTGTTTTTTTTTAAATAAAATTTTAGAAAAAGAAGTCCTAGTCTGTTAATTCCATCATCTCGTCTATTATTTCTAGGATTATTTCTATTGATTGCATTTTCTCCTGGTTATGGATGACATTGCCATGCTTTTTTGCATGTCTAGTTATTTTTGATGGATTCTGGACATGGTAAATTATATTGTTGAGTGAATTTTATGTGTTTCATTACAAAAAGTTGAGTTTTGTTCTGGCAAGTAATTAATTTACTTGGGGATTAGCTTAATCATTTTGAAGTTTCTTCTATCAACTATGTTAATAAGAGTCTAGGTAGACCTTACTCTAGGATTACTGTTAGATCTTCTTCTTAGGACTGAAACTAAAAGTATGGCCTTTGGGGGATTCCTAATGAATGTTTTGCCAGTGTTCCACAGGTCTTTCTATATAGAAATTGGTCAGATTTCAAACATCTCCCAACCCTGTGAAACTGACAGTTGTTCAGTTCATGACTTCCCAGTAGTTGTTCTTTACCTGGTAGTTGTTTTTTTCTTGTGGAATGTCATTCTAAATATGTGCTGCTTAATATTCAGTAAAATACTCAAAGGCATATGCATGCAAATTTCTGGAATTCTTTTCCTGCTTCGATCTCTCTTTTTTTCAGCCTCTGCACCGTAGATTCCTGTAGATTCCTGTTAAGTCTCCCCAAACTCTGGTATCTGCCTCATCTCAGCAAGGCAGCCATGCTGTATGAGTTCCACCTCTTATCATCATTATCTATTAAGTGCCTCTAGTCAGAAAACTGGGAAGTTGTACAGATTACCTAGTGTGTTTCCGTTCTCTAGGATACTGCAGCCCTGCACTGATTGCTCTCCAGTACCTGAAAATTATTGCCTCATATTTTATCCAGGTTTTTATGTTTCTTTCTTTCTTTCTTTTTTGGCAGGACTGCTGTTTGTGTGCAAAGTTTTGCCTAGTACCAGCCATTCCATCATAGCTGCAAGTAGAAGTCAAGTCTTTCAATTAATTTACGTTACCTTAAAACAATGATCAGACATCTATGATAAATGTCCAGCTACAAAAAGGATCACCATTTAATCATGTGGACAAGAAAAACATCAATTAATAATTTATAGAATATATAAACTATAAAAATACCACCATGACTTATCCCTAATTTTCAAAGGAATATAACTAGATTGTATAGTGAAGTTTTATTACTACAGCAAGGAGTGTAATTCAGATATATGATGATGAGGGATAGAAAACTGCTTAACAAAAAAGGAAAAAAAGAGAATTTACTAAAATAGAAGAAGATGATGAGTAAGAGAACTAAAAATGACTTCTTAAAGAAATAGAAAAAGACCTTTCTGAAGAACAAAGAAGGGATTAAGAAAAACATTTCTAGTTAAATTAAGAGTTTTTTAGGGAGTATTTGAGCCCTGTATAACCTTTAGGATACTATATAATACTCCAGAAGTGGTAAACGGAAGCCTGAGTGAAGAAACTCCCAAAGGATTTTTAAAGCTCCCTGCCAGACTTAAGATGTGATATGCCAGGATTAGTTTTAGATAAATATGTTGAATGCCCTAGGTGAACATGAGTCTTGAAAAATTTAATAAAATCTGAAATGAACACCAGTGAGTTTAGGGAATACTGGGAGGTAAGCCCCCACTGAAACAGACAAGCACATTTTAAAAAACCTCAAACGTACTGGGAAGGCATCAATATTTGAAAAATACAAGTGGGCTTGTAAAGACAGAGTGCCCAGAAAAATCACAGTGATATTACCAGTTTACTCTCTTATTAAAGTGCACTTTTAGTTAATCATTTTGATAGAGTCTAGCATAAGAATATTTGTCTCATATTTTAACACTCTTGTTCCATAATCATTGGGAAAAAATCAATATGCAACCCCAGCAGTATTTCATAAAATACATTTCTAATAGTTCTTATTCCACTAATTCCAAGCATCTTGGGGGAGCTATACAGTCCAGGAAACTGGTTATCTTTAATTTGACCAGAAATAAAAAATGGCTAAGGTTTGAATATGTCTTATTATACAAAGAAAAATTATCATTGTAAATTACATTATACACTTGTGAAAATTTTTCTTTCCCACATTTTTGAATTATAAAAATAAAAATTATTCTGTGAAACTGATAGAAGGCATTAAACAAAACTACTTTTTTATGTCTGAGTTCATACATTTGGAATAAGTTTTTTTAGTTAAATCAAAACCTCAGCCGTAACAACTCATACTATCTTTTATCAATTAGAATTTTTTAAAATTTGTTGTTCACTGAACACAAAACAAGTAAATATTTGGATTAAGTAGTAAATAAATATTAGGTGAACAAATGAATTATCATTCTCATATTCATGCTAGTCACCTTGATGACAATGAAAATTCTGGTTGGTCAGCTAATCAAAAAAATCACAATAACAAAATAATAAAAAACAAATCCATTGTGGTGTTTAGTTTTATTTATTTTTATTGAGGAGAGGAGTTGAAATGTAGTCAAAGAAATGGGAATGAAATGATTTACAGGAAAATTCTAGGTTGTCATAATTAGGAGTGATGTTTGATAGTTCAAAAAAGAAGTCACCTGTATGACCTATGCAAAATATAAAAGTTTTTTATGTAGTGCTCAATGTAGAAGTAATATTCTTAAATGCTACACTTTGGAAGTAGCAGAATAAAACCACTGCAAACTTAGAAATCCTATTGATATGGGGATGGGGATACAGCTTAGTGGTAGAACATTTGCCTAGTATGTGGCCTAGTAAGGCTTAGCAAGGCCTTAGCTCAGCATTAGGGAGAAAAAAGGAAATTATATTGACAAAGGCCCTTAAATGAAATTAATGTAATCTTAGACAAAGACTATGGAATATCTATAATTAATATTATAAGTAACAAGTGATGATTCAATTCAGATTGATATTGAGTATGGACAAGTGTGGAACCCAGTAGGTAAGTGACACAGAATTTCTAAACATTCCCAGGTCTTCCAGCTTTTCCTCCTGTAACACACTATCCAGTTGCTTCACCATCATGGGATGGCACTGCTCCACATATGGTATTGGACTAGAAAACAATCCTGATGGCTAATTTTCTGTGTCCACTTGACTGGGCTACGGTGCTCAAATACATGGTGAAACATTATTCTAGTTTCATGAAGTTCTTTGGGATGAGATTGTCATTTAAATAAGTGGATTTCAAGTAAAACAGATTGCCCTTCATAATGTGACTTGGCCTCATCCAATAGTTGAAGAGCTGGACAGAGAACAAGAGTGACCTCCCCCAAATAAGAAGAAATTCAGCCAGAAGACTGAGGCATTAGATCCTCTTTGGTCTTTAGCCTATGAACCATATATATGTTGACTTGTCAGCCCCCAAAATCATATGAGCCAAATCCTTAAAATATATCTCCTTTTAAAAATGCAAGTGCACATACTACTGCTTCTATTAATCTGGAGAACCCTAACATAATTGCAGCTTTTGTCCTATAAACACAGAGCACCAAGAACAACTATACCTAAATTACAAACATGAAATCCAAAGCTATTAAAGCAAGATAAAAAGCAAAAACCAAATGGAAACCTGAAGTGGGGAATAGGGGAAAGGAAAGGACAGTTGCATTTTTGTCTAGCACATCTTTTAACTTATATCCGAGCATTATTTAAAAAAATAAAATCTCCTTTGAAATCAAGTTTTTAAAAAATTAAGTTACATTCTTCTACAGTACTGAGTCAACATGTTCCCTACACCTGCCCAAAAGCACTTTAGTTCATTTCCAATATGGACTGATTTCTGGAATAATTCCTTTGTCTATTGCTGTAATTTCCAAATTACATCTTTGCTTGTCATCACTGCTGCCCAAGCCAACAGATGATCCCATTGCCCAGAATTGGAGTTTATTGCCAGATTCCCTCACATCCTACATGTTAACTGAGCCTTGCTCAGGCATTTAAATAACACACTATGTCCCATCCTTACTCCAAATGAGTGTAATATTTACATGAAAATATTTTTAAATAGCCATTCATTCAATCTGGGTATGGTGATGCATGCCTATAATCCCACACTCTGGAAAGCCGAAGCAGGAGGACCATACATTTGGGTCCAGCCTGGGTAAATTAGTGAAAACCTGTCTCAAAATTAAAATACATACATACATACATACATACACACTTGGAATATAGTTCAGTGAAAAGGCCCCGGGTTCAATCCCTAGTACTGTGAAGAAAAAATTCTTGAGAACAAAGTCACAAACAAGACAAATATAGACGATAAAGCCCTGCCTTCATGGATCTCATATATTAATGGAGGCAGATAAGTAATCAGGGAGATAAGACTATGATTAGTATCATGATGAAATGGAAAGCTTGTAAGATAGAAGAGGTACTCTTTGAATCATGAAGATAAATTAAATATAAATGAGGGATCAGAATTTCAGGAAATAAATACAAAAGCTATGAGGCAAGAAAAACACAGGAGTATTTAGAAAATAATGGAATCTATGTGGTTGGATCTTGATGATGATTGATGGAGTGGATTAAAAATTAATTAGGATACCTCGATAGAGACAAGATTATGATGGGATTTAGAATTAATTTATTTTGGGCAAAGAATGGAACCTTCCTGAACTTGCAAATAAAGTTACATTCTGAGAAAGTAAAACTAAGAAAGTTCAAAACATAACAAACAAGAATCACCCTCTGTGGAAGTAAATACAAGCAGAAGAAAAAGTATGTGGCTAGAATTGAGAAATACATAATTCTAGACTGAGTAAAAAATAAACAGAATAATTAGCATATGATCATAATTTAAACTGAAATATAATCAATGATAAAGAGCCCTCCTGCTTGAAAAAGTAGTCTGTTAATAAGTCTGGGATATTCTTCAAAGCTACATATCTAGCCATCAGTTGGTATATGACTGGGAGGACAGAGTGGGAACAAAAAGAAAAAAGAATTAATGAAATCTCAATATATTCCCATAACTGTTTCAACTAGAGTAATTCTGTTTTGTGTACTGACTTTCCACTTGGAGAAATAAAAAAAATAACTGTAAATCATATTTAAAAAGTTTTCAAACACACATCAGCAATGATATACATATATTATTTGTGTATATGGAGATGGGGTGGGAGGAATGTGTCCAAACGAGCAGAGTATACCCATAGAAGAACTGAATGCATAAGATTACATAGTTTGATGAAGATTATTAATATTACCTAACAAACCGTATTTGCTTTCATTCTTTTTTTTTCCCTTTGTTTCTTTGTATTTGCTTTTATCCTGGGATCACAAATTTTTGACCAAAGTTGGCTTACCAGAAGAGAAAACGTGACACTAAACCACTTACCAGTGACATCTCACCATTATTACATCTTCAAGGTGATGTAGTAGCTTAGTAGCATGTATCAGATCGCCAAGCATGACTTGAATTTCTGCACTTAATGACTAATGACCAGTGCCCAGAATGGAATCTATGTTGAAGTACCACACTGACACTGCCTAACAATGACTAGCCATCCTGTCCCTGTGATTGCTGCAGACATCTGTGATATTTCTGTGGGATAGCCATTCTGTGACTTTTCTAACTATGACTAAAGGAACTAAAGAATTTGTTTACTTAAAGAGACCAGCCACAGTAAAAACTCACACTGACCAGCATTGCAATCTAATAGGAAATATAACTTCACACTGATTTCATAAAAAAGAAGCCCAGTGGCTTAAACAGAAACATGCATTTTTATCTTGGATTAGTTTTTATCATAGAACAAAAATTATTAAAGGTTCGACCTTGAAGTTTATTATGTTCAACACTTTAGTTTTAAAGATGACAGGAGAGGTAAGGAGTATTCGCTGATTTGTCCAAATATAGCTAGGGACCCTGGGTCTAAAGTTCTTCTCATTATAATAAGTGCCTAGCTCACAATATAGTTTCACACCCTCTTAATTTTCTTATAGTCACTGAAAATTCATATTAATCCATGTAATAAGTGATGTTTACAATAAATTTATATTTTCCAGGGAGTGAGACTTTTAGCCTTCTGTGAAACTTTCTTTCTTTTAGTCAGTTCAGCCCATAGGGTAGCCAAAGTCCTTTTATGGGTCATGATGCCCTGCTCACAATCTTGAAGTTGTCTCCCAAGCACTAACAGTAATAGCCAAGCTCCTACATCATCCTGCAAAGCTTCACACCACACCCACACAGGGTCTTGGAACGCTACCTTCCCTGTGTTCCTTAAAGACATCAAATGTCTTCTTCTGTTACGATCTTTGTTCTGGCTCTATTTTTTTCTCTCAAGTAAATTGAAAGACTAATGCCTTATCTCATAAAGTCTTGGCTTAACTTTCTCAACAAGACCATCCCTAACTGTTCTATTTGATACTACTACACTCACCCCTCTGCACTTCCAATGCACTTTTCCTTGATTTACTTCTTTTTCTATAGGATGTATCACCTATCACCTATAGGATGTATCACCATTTAATTTCTTATGATTTCTGGTCATTGTTTATTTCCTTCCAGAAGACAAGTTTCATGAAGGCAAGAATCGCAGTGTATTTTTTTTTCATTATTACATCTTCAACAAATATTTGCTGAATGAATGGACTAGAGCATTTGATAATTTGATGACTCTGCAGCTACAATAATCAAATGTCATTCCTAAAGTGGCCAAGATTATAGTTCAATCCTTTTCCTGATATACTGGATCTTCCAATGGATTCCACTAAGGAGAATAATAAGCTAAATCACATTTCTAATTCTGGAAATTCTCCTTTTTATTACCATCAATAAAATAAAAAAGAATTGCTTTAATGATTAAAAGATGACAAAATACTTTCATTTTTAAAAACTATTTAATGTGTACTGGGAGTGTGTATCAAAGGAATTGAGAATACATTGACAAAGAATGCTATTTATTATTCAACTTCTATTTTCCTTGGTTATAAATCTCAAATGTTATTTGCATAGTACTATGAGAAACTGCCAAAAAAATGAAAACTTAAGAATTATGTGTGCATATGTGTTTGTATCTTTATACGGATTCATGATCAAGTATCTGGAGATAAACACACTAACCTAATCCATATCAGTGTTGCACACAACTTTCAAATTTTCCCCCCACAATCACAACAGATTTATGCTGAAATATCTTCATTCTATTTCTTGTCCTTCTTATAAACGAAGACAAACATGAAAGAAATGCGGGTGAGACTAGCACCACAGATGGTCATTACATATGGTCAAAAATTGCACATCTCCAGGAGTGCCACATACACCATGCATGGACTATGATGTAAATACATCACCACCACCATCCCCTCACCCCAGAGTTGTTTAATGTTCACTTTGGCTCTATTCAGACTTTGCAAGCCTAAATTAGAACTAAAACCAGTGATCTTTTCTCTAGGGGAAAAAACAAACCAATCTCAAAAATACTAAACCATTCTCATTCTAGGCAATGAAATATGATCAATAAAATAATATCCTCAAAACATTTATTAGTCACTAAAAGATGAAGGAGGCATTTGAGATGCAGTTATCCTTAAATGACTCTATATAAGAGACCAACATCCCTTTATCCATGAATCCTTATTTAGTCAATAGATTTCTGGTAAAGAATATACAATCTGATGCCACAATGATCTTATAGCACCCTCAAGTGGATTAGCCTGACAATGTTTTCATTCTTGAAGAAATGTGTTATTCTCTGGTAGGAAAAAGAGATCTTGTCAAAGACTATTAGAATGAATGAAGTATCAACCCTTATTAGAAAGCTTGTAGTTTATTTCTCTAATAATGAATTTTTGACTGATGAGCTATATTTTACATTAGTATTCCTTACTCATCCTTAAATCATTTCAGGGTGACTTTTAATACAGTTCTGAATAGAACAGAGCTAGTTAATGAATATGGTAACAAAACTATCATCTAAACTTCTTGCTATGTGCTTAGGAATGCAATCAAGTGGCCCCATTAGTGAAAAAAATTCAAAGATTTCTTTGGATATTAAAATAACAATGGATATTTGCATTAGTCAAGGTTCTCCAAAGAAACAGAACAATAAAAGATATATCCACAAACATATCATGAAGAACTGGCTCCCATAAATAATATGGAAAATTTGGAAGATTAAGAAGTCCTATGATCTGCCATCTGCAAGCTAAAGATTAGGAAAGCTGGTAGTTCAACTCAGCCTGAGTCCAAAGGCCTCACAATAAAGGGTTAATAATATAAATCCCAATCTCAGGATAGGAAATAAAACGAGATTCTGTCCCAGTTCATGTAGCTAAGCAGGAAAAAAACATGAATTTCTCCTTTCTCTGCCTACTCTCCTTTCTACTCAGGCCCTCCATAGATCAATGATACCTACATACACAGGGGAGGGCAATCTATTTTACTGAGTTCACCAAATCAAGGTTCAAAGGCCAATCTCATCTGAAAACATCCTCATAGACACAACAAAAATAATGTTTATCCAGCTATCTGGGAGTCCCCCTAACCCAGGATAGTGGACAAAACTATGACAATATTTTAAAAATAAGTTCCATACACAGATATTTAAAAATGACAACCTTAAGTGTCACAGTTTCAGCTTGCGTTCTAAACTGCATTATACTGTAGAAAAACTACTACATACACATGGATTCTAAAGTTAGTGTTTGCAGGCTGGGGGTATAGCTCACTGGCACAAGTGCCTGTCAGGCACACATGAGGTCATGAGTTCAATCCCCAGTACCAATAAATAAATAAATAAATAAATAAATAAATAACTTAGTATTGGAACAGCACAATATTCATTCATTCATTTTTAAAGTGGCAGAGTAGAAAGGACAGACCCTACTAGTTGGTGGCTTTATAAAGAAAGTATTAGTAAAATTCTTGGTTCTAAACCATACACTTACTCAAGCTGGCTTAAATAACTAAGGGGTCTGGGTTTTTGGGGCGGGGGGTTTGGTTTTCTGGTTTGGTTTGGTTTGGTTTTTGCACAGGTGATCGAATTCATGACTTCAGGCTTACCAGGAAGGCACTTGTGCCACTGAGCTAAATCCTGACCCCCTAAAAAGAATTTTTAAAAGAAAAAATAAAAGGGTGAGGTTGGACTTTGGAGAATAATAAATTAAGTGGACTAACACTACACAACTTTAATATTTACTATAAACATAGACTCTAAATCAATTCTAAAATTCATCTGGAACCATAGCAGAGACCAAAAATAGCAAAGGCAATCCTGGGTAACAAAGACAAGACAGGGGACATCACAATCCTTGACTTGAAATTATACTATAAAACTACAGTGATTAAAAAAAAACAGTGTGGTATTGGCAAAAACAAAAACAAAAACAAAAACAAAACCAGACCTGAAGATCAGTGGAATAGATTGGAAGATTCAGAAACAACTGCAAATACATTAATCCACCTTATCTCTGACAAAGATGCCAAACATACTCACTGAAAGAAAGATAGCCTCTTTAATAAATGGTGCTGGAAAACTGGTTCTATACATGCTGAATTAAAACTTGACCCATATCTTCACCATGTACTAAGCTAAAATCAGAATGGATCAAAATATTAAAACAAAAACATTAAATCTTCTGGAAGATAGAGTAGGTAAAACTCTTGAAGACATTAGTGTAGGCAAATACTTTATGAACAAGTTTGGTTTGTTCAAAACCAAAACCAAACCATCACAAAGAATCAACAAATGGGATCTCAACCCACTGAAAACCTTTTGCACAGCAAGAGAAACCACCAACAGAGTGAAGAAACAACCCACAGTGGGAGAAAATGTTTTTCAGCTGTTCCTCTGACAAAGGATTATTATTGCAAGCATATAAAGAACTTTAAAAAAATCAGTCCTCCCAGATTTAAAGACCCCATCCAAAAACAGGCATCTGAGATGAATACACACTTCTCACATGAAGAAATACAAACAGCAAATAGATATGTGAAAAAATGTTTAACATCATTGGTCATTTGAGATGCAAATTAAAACAACACTGAGATTCTACCTCACCCAGAAAAATGGCTCATATCAAGAAATCAATAACATAACATAATCAATAACATAACAATCAATCAATAACATAACATAACAAGAAACCAATAACAAATGCTGGAGGGGCTGTCAGGAAAAAGGAACCCTTCTCCACTGTTGGTGAGAATGCAGACTGTTGCAATCATTGTGGAAATCAGCGTTGAGATTCCTCAAAAAACTAGGACTAGAGGTCCCATCCAACCCAGCTATTCTCCTTCTGGGTATCTTCCCAGAAGAATTAAAAACATCATACCACAGTGATATATGTGTACCCATATTTATAGCAGCACAATTTATAATAGCCAGATCTTGGAAACAACCTAAATGCCCATCGACTGAGGGATGGATAAAAAAGATGTGGTATTTTTATACAGTGTAGTACTCAGCCATAAAGAATGATATGCTGGAAACTTTTATAGGTCAATGGATGCACCTTGAGAACATATTCAATAGTGAAATAAATAAGACACACATGTGTAATCATTGTGCTCTGGGTGAATGATTTGGGGATGATAACGTGTAACATATGTACCATTGTTACCCCCAATTGATGTGCTTAGTAATTTTGTTGTGGTGTTTTTTCTTCTTCTTTTTTAGTTTGTTTTTATCTATGAATAAAATGGATTTGAAAAAAAGAACATAGAATAATCAAGGCAGTGTGGTATTATTGAATGAATAGCTATTCATCTGATGACAGATATATAGGCTGCTTTCAAGAATGGGGTATTATGAATTGTGTTGCTATAAACATAGGTATCACTGTAATATGTTTCCAGCTCTTTCAAGAAGATACAAGAAGGAGAAAGAGGAGGAGGAGGAAGAAGAAAACTAGAAAGGGAATAGAAGGGTCAAACAGAATGTCTAGTTTTAGTTTTTTGAGGAATCTCCATACGGATTTCCATAATAGTTGAACTAACTTGCAGTCTCAAAAAATGTAGAGGGGGTACTGACAGGAAGATGGCAGAACAGTAAGCAGCAGAGTAAATAGCCTTTCTGAGAGAAACAGTCCAGATGCTGGAATATAGCATTCTGGAGACGATAAGAAGGAAAGAAGTAGGTCCCCTCAACTCAAGAAGAAACTAAAGTGAGAATTGAAGCCCACTGAGAGAAAATTTTAAAAAAAAGAAAAACTTAAACAGAATATGGTAGCTGTTGGTGCTTTCACTGGAGCTGAAACCACCATGCCAGAAGTGCTGGTGGAACCCAGAGAGGTACGGTGACAGTGAAGCTGGTGGCTAGCAAGCCCGAAGGCCTTGGTGGAGAGACGCGGTGGTGGAGGGGAGCAGCAGGCCAGAGAATTGCACTGGCTGGCAGTGAGTGTGGGGGACTCAGTCCTCCCGCGGGAGTGGGCAATTGGCCAGGCACCATTTTGGAGGGCAGGATAAGCCTAGAGACAGAACTGCAGCCAGCTTCTTTCAGCCACTCCTAGCTCGAACAGACTGGTGGAAATGCTTGTACTGAGTTCTGCCTCTCTGCACGGTCGAATAGCCATGGCCGAGGTTTCCCTAAAGCTGTCCCTAACCAACCCAACCCACCGGGCGCACACTAACGTGGTGAAGACTCCTTGTGGTTAACCAGCTCAGAAGGGAGGGGCCAGCCTGCTCCACTCCTGCCTACACTCCAGTAGCCACCAGCAGACTGGGGAAAGCAGCAAACAGCAGAAATACCTAGTCAACACACTTCAGAGTAATTATAACCAATACAGGAAGTGCTGGGGACCCTGCTACCCACTTGTCCAGAAGAAACCAGGAACATGAGAAGAAGAAGAAGCAAAAGGCAGTATCTGGCCATGCCAAGCAGTACTGGTCCAGTAAATACAGAAGAGATCAGGAGCTGCACACCTGCAGTTTTTGAAGCAACAGCAACTGAAATAAAGAAACAACTCCGTGAAGCTATAAAAGAACTTAGAACAGAAATACTAGTACAGGTAAAAGAAGATATGAGAAACATAATAAAAGAATTGTTAAGCACCTCTAAAGAAGGTGCAGATGAAAGAATAGAGAAGCATAGAAAAAGTAGGGAAACCTTCAATGAAGAATATAAAAAAATCTAGAATACATGAAACAGATTCAAAGAGATTACCAGGAAATTAAAAACTCCATTGAAAGCTGGCAAAACAGCTTGAAAAAACTAAAGATAGACTATCAAACCTTGAAGACAGGTTTGCAGCTTGCAATCACGAAAGGAAAGTTCTCTTAAAAATAACAAGGAACCAGGAAGTAACAATACAAAGGCTAGAAGATGACAAGAGGATCTGTAACTTAAGAATAAAAAATGTGAGTGAAGAAGGAGTAAACACAAATGAAATACAAAGGCTATTTACAGAAATTATTAAAGAGAATTTTCCAAGCATAGGAAAAGGAAATGATATCCAGATATATGAGGCATACAGAACTCCAGCCTTCTATAACCAAAATAGACCTACACCCAGACGTATAATAATCAAGATCCCAGAAATTCAACACAAGAACAGAATATGAAAAGCTGTCAGAGAAAAGAAACAGATCACCTCTAAAAGAAAACCCATCAGCATCATAGCAGACTTCTCGACACAAACTATCAAGTCAAGAAGAACTTGGAGTGAAATATTCCAAGTCCTGAAAGAAAATAACCTCCAACCCAGATTGATGTATCCTGCAAAACTATCTCTCAAAATTAATGGAGAAACAAGATGCTTCCATGACAAAGAGGAACTTGGGGAGTTTGTGACCACCAATTCAACCCTACAAAAAATACTGAAGGACATTCTAGAGAGAGGAAAAAAAAAAGACCATAGTTTCGGGAACAGAGGCAGAGGGGGCTCACTGAACAGGGCAGACAACAGAATGAATGGGACAACCAACGGTAGAAAAATAACATGGTAGAAATGAGGCAAAGAAGGTTGGCTATAACCACTAATATGAATGGCCTCAATTCACCAATAAAAAGAAACACAGGCAGAGTGGATCGGGAAATAGGGTCTATCAATATGCTCTGTATAAGAAATACAATTAATGCGAAAGAGGGTTTACAGACTGAAAATCAAAGATGAGAAAACAATGCTCTGTGTGACAGGGAACCAGATAAAAGTGGGGGGTAGCTTGTCCATCAGCTACAGATTGGCTAGAAAGCCATAACACTTTATACAACGGAAAACTACTCAGCTATAAAGAAAAAAACCTTGAGGCTCCTGTAGGTAAATGGACACAACTTGAGATCACACTCTTTTTAATTTAAACATTCACCATACCTTTTGATCATGCCTTATATTTATAGGCAATTTCTGTAACTTCACCTAACTCTTGCTATGAATCTAAAATCGCTCTAAAAATAAGTTCTATTATTAAAGAGAGAGGAGTGATAAAAAGTTGCTGAAAAACAAAAGTTGGATATATCATAACAAACCCATAGACTGTTGTTTGGTATTTGCTTTCCCTAAACACACTTCATCCTTCACATAAGATAAAACCTTCTTGAAATTGCTTCTATCAGAACCAGAAAGAAATTTTTCTATAAAAATTTCTTATAAAGTCATAGGTTACTTATATGACCTTTACAAATGATAATATAAAATTTCTGACATTAGACTATCTTTAGCAAATAAACTAATGCCTGTACATGTTATCTTGGGAAACTTGGAAGGCCAGGAAAAGTTGCAGTGAAATATACTGCTTCTGCTACTACTAGATATAGCTACCTTGCTTCATCCAAGTTTCTGTGCTCTTTACTAAATAAATCATGAATTTAATCTATGTGTGCACACATGTATACAGTGGAGGCAAGGGGTCTCTTCCTCCCAATCTCTAGCCCTTATGAAATGATAAAACATGATGAAAATGCCTATCAACTAAAATATCCCTACCTTTCTCAATGTCACACTTTTGGTCTTCAGAATGCATTGTGCTTTTTTGCAACTCTACTCCTTTATATTTTTTTCCTCCTGAACTACATATCCTTGCCTCTCCCCATTCCTCTCAACCTCAGCAACTGCCATTACTGCACTTTCCAGAGAAAAGGGATCAGTGTAAGCATACAGCCTAGTAGGTGTTCACAACAACAGAATTTACCACTGTACCGTTTTATTTCTTATGTCTACTCCACCATTGGACTGTGAACCACTCAAGAACCAGTGTTCCTGCATCCTTGTTTCCTTCATCTTTTTATCTCCAGAGCCTGCAGTAGTGTCTTTTAAAGGATGTATATATGTGTTTTATTTAGAAAGGACATAGTCTAAAAGCCAGACTGTTTTGGATACTCTCCTTCCCCATTGCTCACACTCCTACTTCCCCTCTCCTCCTATATTCACTTATTCATATCCCTTAATATGGAAGATTAAATTTTTAAAATTAAAAAGGCAGGAAGTAAAAAAAAAAAAAGTATTTCCTTTATATGCTCACCCTGAGAAGCTCCAAATGTGACACTAGTTTCTCCCAAATGAGATGCAAGACATTACCTCACTTCTCCTCACCCTTTCCACTCCTGTCAAAGATCCAGTGAGGCTTCATCTTCTGCAGTGGAAGTAGTATTCAAGAAGTGAAGAACAAAACTGTCATTTTCCACTTAATTCCTATGGCCAGCAATAAACCAAAATTAAAACCCGCAGTCTGAATTTTGAGTACGTCTGTTTAAAGTTCCTTTCTTCTGTCACTATTCGGTATAGGCACTCTGAACAGGTATTCAATAAATACCCCTTTGGCGAATACAGCTTATCGTCTAATAGGATAAAGTTATAAAACTAGAAGAGTGTATTCTGCACATTAAAGGTATTGCAGCTTCTAAAATCGTTATTACTAAATGAGGTGTGAACGGTGAACATAAATCCAGTTTCTCAATATTATGTTCTTTCCTTGCTACCGCTCGTTAGTCTATTAGGAAACTCTCCAAGAGCAGCTATTTTACCGTGGTTATGCGCACGAGTTAGGCACTAATCAGCACAGCCTGTGCTTTGAGGGAAGAATTTTGTGCCACTAGCCTGGGCTTCTTACGTTGGTCTCTGTAAATACAGGAATGAATTAAAGTCACCTCAGAGTACAACTCGGGCTATTTCAACCTAATAACATCAATGAATCTCTTTTTAAAGCAAGTTTCTCACATCACTCATTCACGCAATCCCCTTATCCCACTCCTTCCGGCTTCCGTAGTCTCGCTCAGTTTCGCGAGATCCAGGCTGCGCTCCGCCCCGCTACCGCTGGGGGCGGCTCCAGAACACTTCCGGGAGAGGCAAGCTTGTGGTAGACTGTGTTGTGTGTTTCCGGCTTCCATGAGGCTGCACCTTTACCCTCACAGATCACCTATCTCATGTAGTGAGCACAGAACTGGGGCCTGGCAGCCCACCTGTGGTCGGGCCTACAATCGCTAGTCATGGACCGGGACCTTTTGCGGCAGTCCCTGAACTGCCACGGGTCGTCATTGCTCTTCTTACTCCGGAGTGAACAGCAGGACAATCCGCACTTCCGGAGCCTCCTGGGGTCCGCAGCTGAGCCCGCTCGGGGTCCGCCGCCCCAGCAGCATTTACAGGGCAGGTAATGGGACAGCTGCGCCACTGCGAGACGGGGAAGGGGCCCCAGTCCGGGCCTCAGCCGCTGTCCAGGGCTGCACCTAGAAGCAGCCGAGCCGGGCCACGTGAGGACTGCCTCGCTGGTGCAGCGGGCCGAGTGGAGGAGGGTCGGCGCCCCAGGTGTGTGTGCAATGCGGACTGCGGGCTAAACTCGCTGGCACTGCTCAACCAGGCACGGATTCCTTCACTTAAGTCCCTGGGCTTTATATCCGAAGCTGGAGCGTCACTTGTTAAGTGTCCCCGCCCTCCACCTCCAGGTTAACGAATAAGCGAATTCCTGGTTAAAAGTCTCCTAGAACGTAAGGCCTCGAGCTCTGAGCAGATTCAGCAATGAAAGTCATGAGCAGAAGTTTGGATGCAAAAAAGTTTTATAGATAAAGCAATAGTCATAAATTTTGTTTCTTTTTAAGAAAAGAGAAGAGATTTGACAACGTTGAAGTACAAAAATTCATCTCCAAAAAAGCAGATCTACTCTTTGCACTTTCCTGGAAATCAGATGCACCTGCAACGTCTGAAGTTCATGAAGATAATGAAGGTGAATTTAGTGCTGGAGCCTTTTTAGCTTCAGATGGTTGGTTTAACAGTATTTCTGATGAAATGGAAGTCAAAACTTGTTCGTTGGTTTGTTTGTTTTTTCAGAGCATTTTGCAGTCATGCCTCCTTTAGAGCAATTCATGGAGATACCTAGTGTGGATCGGAGAGAACTTTTCTTCCGAGATATTGAGCGTGGTGATATAGTAATTGGAAGAATTAGTTCCATTCGGGAATTTGGTTTTTTCATGGTGTTAATCTGTTTAGGAAGTGGCATCATGAGAGACATATCCCACTTAGAAATCACAGTAAGTTACTGTCTTTTCAGTTATCTCTGGTTTTGATGGTTCTCTCATTGCAAAAAATTATGTGTTTTTTCCAAGTTTTGTTGAAGTATACCTCCTGAGGTATTTTAGGAAGTATGGAGAAAAAAAAGTTTCTTCCTTCACTTTTGGTTTTAAGGTTTTTTTTGAACTCTGCAGAGAAATTTCCTTTTTTACATAATCAGCAATATCAGCAGACATGGTGAGGTTGATTAGTATTCTAGAGTTACATTCTAGTGAAACATCATTCAATGTTTCTATTAGGCACTTAAATGTGGATAATTCAGAAAAGTTCATTTATATATACTCAGTAATTAAATGTAAGAGATTTGCACATTATAATAAGACCTTTTGCCCAAAGTGAATAGTCCAGCATTTGAAATGACATGTCACCTTCAAAGGTTTGATATTTTCTGACTGTCCAGGAAAATGAAAAGGAAGAAAAGTGGAACTTTGAAAAAATGTTACGTTTTTATTGGACTCCCTATACTTCAGGGTAAAATACTATTTTTCATGCAAAATACCTTTTTGTTTTATAATCTGTATTTGGTTCCTAAAACTTATGGAAAGTTTTGTGAGATTTATAGTTTTCAAACTGAGCCAGAAAACAAGTTTTACCATGTTTGTATATATAAATTACTTGTAAGTAAAACTCATATTTAAATTTAGCTAAACCAGTATGTCCACTGGCAGATGAACAGGTCAAATATTGCAGCCACAAAAAAAGAATAGAATACTGTCATTTGTGGCAAAGTGGATAGAACTAGAGGACACTGTATTAAATAAAATGAGTCAGACACAGTAAAACAAATACCACATATTATTTCATTTATGTATGGAAGCTAAAAAGTTGATCTCAAAGATAGTAAAACGGGTTAGCAGAGGCTGGGAAGGGATTGGGGGTTAGAAGGAAGTTGGAAAATGGGTGCTGAAGTACAGTTAAATAGGAGGAATAAGTTTTAGTGTTCTATAGCATAGTAACTAGTGATAATTTATAACAACTTGGTATATATTTTATGAAGAACTAGCAGAAAGGGATTCTAAGGCTCCAAGCAAAAAGAAGATGGAAATGCTAATTATCCTAATGTGATAATTACACATGTATAAATATTAAATTATCAGACTGTGCCCTGTAAATATATAAATTATGTGTCAAAAAGAAAAAGAGTTTAGGGCTTTTGTTGTTTCTTAATATTCATGTCAGTTGTTAGTACTGAACAATTAAAAGAAGATAACTATTCCCACTAAACAATGAAATGTATGGTGTTTTCAAATACTTCTCATTGCAGGCTCTTTGTCCACTAAGAGATGTGCCTTCTCACAGTAACCATGGAGATCCTTTATCATATTATCAAACTGGCGACATCATTCGAGGTACTCAGTTTCATTTTACTAATAAAAAGTTAATGGTTAAAATTTTTTTATAGAAACCAGGTGTGGTGGTACACACCTATAATGCCAAACTTACTTGGGAGACTAAGGGAGGAGGATTTTGGTGAGTTTTTTGTTTTTGTGTTTTTGGTTTTTGGTTGTTGTTTTGGTACCAGGGATTGAACTCACAACCTTGTACTTGCCAGGCAGTTGCTTAAGCCACTGAGCTAAATCCCCATCCCCGATTATGATGAGTTTGAGGCCAGGGTGGGCTACATAATAAATTCAAGGACAGTCTGAACTATATAGCAAAACCCTGTCTCAAAAAACCAGAAAAGGAAAATGTGGTTTTTGGGTTTTTTTTGTTTTTGTTTTTGTTTTTTGTTTTTTTTTACTAATTTTGACATTGTATTCTAATGAGGGGTGTCTGGAAAGTCTTGTATATTTTTATGTTAGTTTACATTTTCCATTTAGTTTAGTTCTCTTTCCTTCTTTCTTTTTAGCTGGAATCAAGGATATCGACAGGTACCATGAAAAGCTTGCAGTGTCTCTGTACAGCTCATCTCTTCCACCACACCTATCTAGTATTAAACTAGGCGTAATTACTTCCGAAGAGCTTCCTTTGTACTACAGGTATTTATTCAGACTGTTTCAGCAGCTGTTCATTATGTTTCTTGGATTGAAATAGCATATTTTGTCAAACATCTCACACAAGGAATTTTAATTTCTCTTACTGTAGTATGTCCTCATTTTATTTTTACAAACTTTAAATTACTTCAGACTTGGTAGAAGGAACCCTATCATGATGTAATATATACATGTACAAAACTGATACTAGTGTATAAGCCTCATATAATAATGTTGTTTCTGTAACGGAAATGGTGTATACTATTTTACTCATTTTTTTTATTTTTGTGTTTTTTTCCTTCAAGGAGGAGTGTTGAACTAAATAGTAATTCTTTGGAATCCTATGAAAATATCATGCAGAGTTCTTTGGGATTTGTTAATCCGGGAGTTGTTGAATTCCTTCTAGAAAAGCTAGGAATAGATGAATCTAATCCACCATCTTTAATGAGAGGCCTGCAAAGGTATAGTACCTCACTATTACTCTTAGGTGGTAGAGGAAAATTGCTAAGCTACGAAATGCATGGCTATAGAACATACTGATTATCCTAAGCCTAGCAACAAGAATATGCCCAAGGCTGAACAAGGTGATCCTGTCTCCTGGACCTGACTCTCATCACATTTTATGTATAGAAATATATTTTGTTAATAATACTCACTTCTGACAATTTAAAGACTTTAGCTGTGAATTACAGATCTCTTGCTTGGGATTTACTCAGTATTGAGGGTCTGTCAGGCAAATTTAAATGTATATACTTTTAAAATATTTATTGTTTGACTTCTCTTTAATAGCAAAAATTTCTCTGAAGATGATTTTGCTTCTGCATTAAGAAAGAAACAGTCTGCATCTTGGGCTTTAAAATGGTATGAAGATTTTTATTTTAACGAAATCTTAATCTATTCTAAAAAGCTTAGGATAAGCCAAGCATTTTTGTGTCATCATTAAGGCCAGAACTTTATACATAAATTAAAATGAAGTTCTTTTGACATTAACCTTGTAGATAGGTATTACATTGGTCTTATGTTTTAAACTTAACAAACCTAAATTTCATTCATATTTTCAATTTTTTTCAAAAAGAATCATACTGGTATGTATCCTATAAATATTTGCTATGAAAATAATCAAAGGCAGAGTGCTTCTTAGGTATATTGAAAGTATTTTTGAAAGTAAATATTTGCCACATTTGAAGACATTTGCCTTTGAAATGTATTTATATTAACATTTTTTTTTTCAAAGTGTGAAGATTGGAGTTGATTATTTTAAGGTTGGACGTCATGTGGATGCTATGAATGAATACAATAAAGCTCTGGAAATAGACAAACAAAATGTGGAAGCTTTGGTAGCTCGTGGAGCATTGTAAGTATAAGGTAGTTGTAAAATAAATGTGAAAAAGATTTTTAAATAACTCACAGGATTAAATTTCTCTGATTTTACTTACTGTCTCTAGATATGCAACCAAAGGAAGTCTGAACAAAGCAATAGAAGATTTTGAACTTGCATTAGAAAACTGTCCAACTCACAGGAATGCAAGAAAATACCTCTGCCAGACACTTGTAGAAAGAGGAGGGCAGTAAGTGTCAGATTTTGTTAATAGATTTCATATTCAACTAATTACTATAACAGCTCAAACTTTAAGGCAAGAGCATCTGTAGCTCACTCAGTTCAAAATCATTGAAATATAATTACTAAAATAATGGTTGGCATAGTAGTTATATCATAAATATTTAATGACTAATAGACCAGTGTAATTTACAGATTATTTTGAAGAAATGTAATATTTTAAACATAAATAATTTGGAAATAGCCTACTTTAATAATTAAAATCTCAGTTCATGATTAAGAGTATGAGTCTACTATTAATTTCTTAAAAACAATAGATTATCTAGCTGGGGATTTAGCTCAGCAGCATAAGTGCCTGCCTGGCAAGCATGAGGTCGTGAGTTCGATCCCTGGTACCCTCCCCCCCCAAAAAAAACAATAGATCATCTCTTTTCTGTTTCATGAATATGACCAATTCCTGTTTGGATGACAATTCTAGATTGAATCATCACAAATTCCAAATTAATGAGTTTTATATACTTGTTTTTAACTGATACAAACTTCTCAGTAGTGATTGGTTTACTTTCTCAAAGTAGATTGCTAGTGCCTATTGAGATGTAGTTGTCTTATTACCTGTATATTGATGATTATCTGAGTGAGCATCAACCAGTTATCCCAGCCAGAACTATCAGCTGTCTTCATTTCTTGTGTTCCTACATCCATTCTACCAACACAAAACTGATCCCATTTCTTTTATTACTTTTGTATTATGAGCTAAAACCATTTTAGAGTCCTTCACTCCTTTTGCCTATACTTTTCAAATTTTATTCTTTTACAGTGTAGATTTGTGAGCTTCATATCTGCAAATCAGAATATGTATGTGTGCTTATTTCCAAAGAACTTTAACTGGATTTTTTAAATTATCTATAGAAAGGAAAAATTTCCATAAACTGCTAGGAAAAACCACCCTATATAGTTCTGTGCTAACACTCAAGATGATTGTACTAAATTTGCAGATACCAGTTTATCCTGTGTTTTTTATATTTCTACAAAAGTGTGCCAGTACTATTTTGTTACTAGCAAATAGATTTTCATTTATTCTTTGTGATCACTATCAAAGAAGCATATGATTTATGTGTTGTTCATTTTGGAAAATAATTTCCTAATCATGGCTTTTCTCTACAAGTTCTGTCATAGAAGTCTGTGGCCTACATGTGTATTTGGATGCTTTTATTGTTTTTACAAAAGTGCTAAATCTTCCCTTCAAACTCAGGTTAGAAGAAGAAGAGAAGTTTTTAAATGCTGAAAGTTACTATAAGAAAGCTTTGGCTTTGGATGAAACTTTTAAAGATGCAGAGGATGCTTTGCAGAAACTACATAAATATATGCAGGTGATTCTTTATTTCCTCTTAGAAATTTAGTGATATTTAAAATTAATGCCAAAATACAATTTTCTTCTAGGAAGAATGTTCTAGATTTCCTAAGTGCAGCATTATGAAAATTTCTTTTTAAATATAGTTTTCCAAATTAGGTTTGACATTATTTCATAGTGCTGCTTCTTTATGAAGTGTTTGTACTCAAAAAATACCTCTAGGAAAATTCCTAGATGCAGTATGTGGTTTTGAAAACTGTACTTTGTCGTGAGCTTACCTAGAACTGTATTTATAAACTTGTCACTATTATTATAATTGAGCTAATTATGAAAGCCTTTTTGAGACATTTAACATGCTTTTTCCTGTAATACTGATGATGATGTTTTCTCATGCATTTTCTTCTGAATTGGACCATTGCTGCTGTGTCTGTGACATCTGGTGCTGCTCATCCCCATCCACAAACTGGAAAATGATTTCTTATGTAATCATGCATCCAACTGGGCTGTGCTATTTTTAAAATGGTTTGTATTTGAACATGGTATCCCCAATCCCCCCAATTCACTTTAATGGAATGTGTTTATTTGAATTTTACTTGTAAACTTTGTGTCCTTTTTAAATTTTTAAAAATAATTTTTCATGTTTTATTTTTCATCTTTGTTTGCACCCTGGGTCATTGGTACCACTGCGATGGCTTCCCCTCTTTTCATGGGACACCAACTGCAATATGGTCCTCAATACTGTTCTGGCCATTCTAATGATTAATGCCAAACATCTGTATAATTTTCTTATGTTACAAAATACTTCCTTAATGATGGCTTTATGGTGATTTGGTCATACTAAATTGGGTTTCTGGTTTGGGGTGGTCTCTTAAATACTGGGTGTCCTATATTCTATTTTTAACGTGTGGTTTTTTCTGATATCTGGGTTCTAAAAGAAATCTTTGGAATTAAGAGAAAAACAAGCTGAAAAGGAAGAAAAGCAGAAAACAAAGAAAATAGAAACAAGTGCAGAAAAGTTGCGTAAGCTCTTAAAAGAAGAGAAAAGGTAAACTATAATATTCAGTATTTTTAACTTAAGCAACTACTGAGTTGAACCCAAAGTGCCATATGGAAATAAAGTAAGTAAAAAAAAAAAAAGCATCTGAAGTGATATCTGTTAAGAATTCTCAGCAAGTATGTGTTTCATATGGTTTTCTATAAAAAAACATTCTAAGTAAAGTAAAATCTAAGACTAGAATTTTGGAAGAGAAAAAACAGAATTATTGTTAGAATTAAAATATAAAGTAAGTTATTTTAATTATCTGTATGATAGGAATGTTTTAGTAGTAGAGCACTGGTTCTGAACGAGGGATAGATTGTTCCTTAGGTAATATCTGGCAATGTCTGGAGATACTTTTGGTTGTCATAATTCATGGGATATTGTGAGCATCTAGTGGGTAGAGGTCCAAGATGCAATTCAGCATTCTACTGTGGACAAGACAGCACCAATAAAGAACTAAATGAAGCGAGAAGTAGCCAGATATAAAACTTCAATTTTTTCCTTTTGGATCTATTTAGTCTTAAGTTTTTAATATTAGACATGTCACTGTGTCTTTCAGAAGTGATCAATTTGCTCACAGTGACACACTGGGAACATGTATTTTTTTCCAAAAGTCATGCTTGACAGTAAAACTGGATTTTGTATTAACTGAAATCATTGCATCATTTTTCATTTGTGTATTATTTATTGTGTGAGCTATAGCTTGTAGAAAATTGTTAAAGAAAACAAAATGGGATCAGAATCTTTATGACAGTAACGTTTTTGTATTTCAACCTGATGAGTTAACTATATTTTTTTAGGCTAAAGAAGAAAAGAAGAAAATCATCATCATCATCATCTTCTTCAAGTGTTTCATCTGATGATGAATCTGTTTCTTCTTCCTCATCCTCTTCCTCTTCTGATCACAAAAGGCATAAGAAGCATAAGAGAACACGTTCAGAATCTTCTCACAGTTCCAAAAGGCATGTTTCTAAGGCATCCTCAAGTCAGGTAGATCAGAATAGGAAAGATGAGTGCTACCCAGTTCCAACTAACACTTCAGCGTCTTTCCTTAATCAAAAACAAGAAGTGGAAAAGCTACTGGAAAAGCAGGATAAGTTGCAGTATCCAAAGACACAGGTAAAAGAGAAAGATAGATGCCCTCTCTCTTCATCTTCAGTTGAAAGACCGGATGAATTTGGAGGTAGGTCTGAAGATCCAAGAGACTTTTATAATAGCCATAAAACCCAGGCAGGTGGTAGCAAAACAGAAAAGCCATATAAACCAGAAAGACATTTTTCCAGTAGAAGAAATTCCTCAGATTCCTTCTGTAGGAATTCAGAGGACAAAATGTATGGTTATAGGAGATTTGAAAAAGACACAGAGGGAAGAAAAGAGCATTATAGAAGGTGGGAGCCAGGTTCTATGAAGTATTCCACTTCACCAGCCAGTTCAGACTACTCATGGAAGTCAGTAGAAAAACACAAGAAATACACTTATCCTGGGTCACACGATTTCAGTAGACATGAGCAAAAGTACCAGTTGAATGTCAGTCAAGATTATGAAAGAGAGGACACTTCTAGGGAATATAACAAAACACAAGTTCCAGAAGAAGACAGATTAAGTAGCAAAGAGCAATCAGAAAGCAAAGTTAAAAAAAATTTACCTCAAAATTTACTCAATATATTTAACCAGATAGCTGAATTTGAGAAAGAAAAAGGAAATAAGCCAAAAAACTAATATGCCAAGGAAATTTGTACCATTATACTAAGCACTGCTGGTAAATATTTTAGTGTATTTTACTCATAATCTGATGCTGAAATACCTGCTTCTAAAAACATTTGTAGAAGTTACAGAACACTTACTGCAATTTGTTTCAGTTGTAGGTCCCTTTGTCACAAGTTGAGTTTATGCCTTCCATGAGTATATTTATGTACAGTATGTTTCTTACTATGACAATTTAAATTTCTTTACCTAAACTAAGGTAATTGTCTGAAAACATTGCTTCATTGTATTCTGGTGTATGCAAACTCGTGGGCTCATCCTATCTTTCTATTTGGCAGAAAGTTAAATTTGCGTATTAAATGCTTAGATAATTTCATCAAAAATTATTCTTTTCTGTTAAATAAAAGCCCTCAGATTTTGAGGGAGTATGTTTGAATGTCTCTTGAGTACTATTTTATATCATTTGTTTTAATTATTACAGAATTTTATTTTAAAATGTTAGATCATATCAATTTGCCTCTAAGAAGCCTCATTTAATTTAATTAAAAGTGGTCTGCACACTCATTGGCTTTTATTTCGCTTAACAGACACCTTCAAACAAGACCAGGAAAGTTGATGAACCTATTTTGTTTATCCATTATTATTTTTTTACTTACAGTTATTATGGCCATAAGAAATTAAACTTTAAGCACGGTAAGGTCCTTAAGGGACTGTATTGTTAAAAAAATATATCTGTATATGTGTGTGTGTGTGTGTGTGTGTGTGTGTGTGTGTGTGTGTATATATACATATTTTAAAAAAAAAAGAGAGAGACTGTATTCCAGGCAAGAGTAGGTCAGAATAGAAACTAATCCTTGTAGCAAAAATAGCAGTGATAGAGAAGTACCCTGTAAATCTGTTACTGCTCTGGGGAAAGAAAATTAAAGAACTGTCCTAATTGCAGATGTTCTGTTGGGAAGTTGTTAGGCCTGTTTATAAATAGCCGTGGACTGGCTTACATTTTTACTTTGCTTCCTTCTTAGCATCTCACCTCCCTTACTGCCTCTTTTCTCAAGATCTGAATAAAAGACTAGGGCAACCACAGCTTAATTTTACTCAATAAATTTCAACAGCTAAATCTAAAGGAAAGGACTTGCATTTTAAAGATCATCCTCAAGTTACTCAATATAGTAATCTCTTTGTGAGTTATTGATAAGTATAAGTATGCTTTTTCGAATCTTTGTAATTTGAGATTCTAAAGCTATAAATGGCAATGGAATTTTAGTCTCATCATTCATGACACAGGCTGGGTGTAGGTGGGAGGACAGGTAAGGATCCATCTACAAAGGTCCAAATAAGAATGATAGAGGAAGAGACCAATTCTTCCTCCTGTCTTGCTTCCTGCTGCCACTAAACTATCAAACCTTTAATACTATTTTTTGTTGGTGTCCTTCTGATTGTAATGATGTGAGCCTAATGGAAAAATCTTAAAATTAATTTTTCAGTGGAACAGGGAAAAGAAACCCTGGTTAAGGACATACGTAATGGCATAAGAATAGGCTAAGTCACTCATGCACCAGTTTTTGCAGCAAGAAACTCAAGTGTTCTCCATATTAATAGTTCTACTGTCATCCCTATATACTTCTACATAATAGCTTTTGTTGCTATGTTTTGAAGTATTGAAGATTAATTGAATTCTCTTACATGCCAGGCATGCATTCTACCATGAAGCTACATCCCTCCCACTTTTTATATATACATTTTTTTTTAGATAGTCTCACTGTAGCTTAAGTTAGCCTCAAACTTGAGAATCTTCCTGCCTCAGCCTCCCAAGTAGCTTGGGTTACAGATATGTGCCACTGCACCTGGCCACAATGAGCTTTTCAAAAAGCAAAAACTACCTCTTGGCATGTAGCCCCTTGATACTTGAGAATCCCTAGCACAGATTACAATTTTACACATACCATTTTACCTCAATGTTAAGATAGTGCCTTATCTTTTAGGCTGTTTGAATTTAAAATTTCTTTCTTCCCCAGGGTCTTGAGATATACCAGATTTAAGCAGAATCCAATCAGTTTCTAATGATGTGTTTACAAAACCCATCACAGCAAAAAAAAGTTTTATATATATATACACACACACACACATATAGGATTAAATTGTCAAAAATTAATAGTGACATCTTCAGTAATTTTTCTCAGTATCAGTAAGTCTATAGTTTGAACATTACTTAGGCTGTCTGTGTCTTTGTTTCAAAGTTAAAAGAACTGACATTGAATTTTAAGATCAGATTTGGAGAAACAGTGACTGGTCCTGTGTTTTGCCAGTTGGTATTGTATTGAAGTCAGAACTATTATTTTATCTAAGGGTTAAATGTAAACTTGTACGCTGGCCAAAAACCTAACCGTTCCACAAATTCCATGGTAGGCTGTAGAGAGCAATTTAGTAGATGAAAGTTATAGTTGTAGCATAATTACATGTGTCAAGGCCTGTACATTTACATTATCCAACCTCAGTAAATTTGTACATAGTTGCTATTTTCCATATTGCAAGTGTAAGAAAAGAGCATAGAAAAATAACTAAACACAGAAAGTTAGTAATAAGATTTAACTCCTACCTTCATAGAATGCATTTAATGTTTTGAGTTCCACGTAATTTACAAACTGATACACAGAGTAAGAACTTGGCTAAACAAAATGACTAATAATCAGTTTTTAGATCTTTTAAATAAATCTCGGGCTTAGAGCACTGTTTCAGCTAAAAAAATTGCCCAGCTTTTTACCCCTCTTACTTTGTAGACTTTATTTTCTAAGCTATTTCTAAAACAAAATGGTTTAAATTCTGGTACATTTATTTGAAATCTCTGTATGTTATTCTCTTTCTAATTATAGTACATGTGCTGCCAAAGCAAGCACTTATACTCCATTCTAAAAGTTCAAGTGCTGGGCACAAATTAATTAACTGGAAAAACTAATTCTAAATCTGATGGTCTATCTCCAGTGTAAGTCTAGAATTCTTTTTTTTTTTTATTTTTATTTTGAAGTCTAGAATTCTAATGGTGAATCATAGCTAGCTTTCTTTAAATTGTTTATTAAGTGAATTTCAAAAGTATGGTTGGTTGGCTTATTTTAAAAGCAGAATCTTTAATATGTTTGATTTCTTTCAAGGGCAGAGTGGAATAATTCTTACAGATTTATGCTTGCTTTTTTTTTTTAAACTAAGCTGCATTTTTCTTACCAGTTTTCTTTGGGGTGGGGGTCAATACCGTCTTTTAATTACAGATTATACCAAAAGAAGGAACTGCCTTTAACAGATTTTTTTTCACAAAAAGTCTGCAAAATAAATTTCTTTGAATAAAGAAAGCCTAATTTGGGGATCTTGTAAGATAAATGCAAATTTTCTTACCGTGATATGCAATGAGTCTTCAGAAATTTCTTCCTAAAGGATTCTGTTACAAGTGTATAGTATATTCTAACACTATAGACATCAAAATTGCAATGGAAACATGTTGCGCCATACTTGTGTACCTTGTAGCCTTGTTAAGAATCTGCTATTATTTTCCTTTCCTAAGTGCAAAGTAGTAGGAAACTAAGAAAATTACCTTAACAGTAGCTTTTACATTTTCACATTTTCTACTGGATAAAAAAACCTTTAGTCTTGTATTTCTAACACTACTTTAGTAGGCCTCTTTAGATCATTATTTGGAGCTAAAAAATCAGATGGGACCTATGATAGGTAGGAGTTTTTTGTTTTCATGTTTAAAACTTGTCCAAAAAGTTTCAAATGTTTATTTGCCACTCTTGTTTTTTAAGTTAGTAGAACTACTGCTAGTACTGACTGGCCTAGAATTACTGCCTGCTGGTGAAGCGTCTGGGAGGTTGAGCTCTAATACTTTAATCGAAGCCTGAGAAGCGGAAGTATTTACGCTACTCCTAGAGGACCTAAGGAAAAAAGAAAAAAATCATAAATTTAAAGTATGATCATTAATAAAAAGCAAGCAGTAATTTTAAAAAAGGAAATAGTAACATATTTTCAGTACATAATTCAATAAATATATTTCTGTGAGACATACTTTCAGCTTGGCAGTCTCAGTTATAAGCACTAATACAACTTTGCAAGAGTAATTAATAACTTCTGTAATTTAAGCTAAGTGTTGGCAGGGATAAAATGGTGGAATGATTTGGAAAACGGGCATATAATTAAAATGTTTTTAAAATATATTTTATGAGTACCAGCGGTTTAGCTCAGTGGCATAAGCACCTGCCTGGCAAGTGCGAGGTTGTGAGTTCAATCCCTGATACCAAAAAAAAAACAAAGAAAAAAAAAGAACCTCTTGTAAAATATATTTTATAAAGGTACAGGGGAGTTTAGCTACTTACATTTACATAAAAACAGTTTTTAATGCTTAAGAACTGTTTCTTAGGACCTCATCTTCCCTAAAATCTCCATATGGACTAATGAAAGGTATTGAGTAGCTGCTGAATATAGGAGATTGGCAGTTCTAAAATCAGGATCATCATTAATTTTATTTTGCCAGCAATGCATAAGCCTGTTGATTAAGCATCCCTAAAGACAGAATTCTCCTAACAGTTGCAGAAGAAAAAACTACCTTTCTTTTTAGCAAAATAAAGTACAATAAAACTCTGATGTGTAAAATTTCACAAATTTGGCCTTAAGCACAAAAATTATACTCCATGTGTATACTTCTGTTGCCATTCTATAACCTAAAAAGATTTTATTACTCTTCCACATACCTTAGTGATACCAGTGAGGCCTGTGAAGATGTAGAACTCTGTTGGCTGCCTTTACTACTAGTTATAGGTAGCTCTAATCCATTCTGAAAAATATTTAACAGTAATCATTAGACCTATTGGATTTTAGGAAAAATACTTTAGATTTTACTTATGATGAACATTTTAGCTCCATGATAGAACACATCACCTAGAATTCACAAGGCCTAGATTTCAATCCCCAGTACCAAAAAAAAAAAAAAAAGTACTGTATAGATTACCTGCTTAAAGTATGTTTGAAGGATAAAACGGATAGCAGCATTTTCTTCTATACAGTCAGCTAACATTTCATCAATGACTTTATGAAATTGCTTTACTTCACGAAGTTTAATGTCTTTTTCTTCTGGCGTTTCATCTTTTGTTTGTTTCAAAAGACGTATATCTTTTGTGAGTTTTGCACACTGTTAGTAAGGTAAAGTCGATTATATAAACCTATTTTTCAAGAAGTTTTAAGGATAAACAACTTGAGTTTACCATTTAGACTTGAAAAAAATTAAGTCAATTTTAGAAAGGTAATTATACCTGTTTAGTCACTCTCTCTAATTTTGGCTTCTGCTCCTCAGTTTCTTTATGTAGCTGAGCTGCAAAAGCTTGCTTCTCTGATAATTTTTCTTTTGCCTTATTTGCTAAATATTCTGTAAGTTGTAAAGTGTTTTCCATGCTCTGCAGAAAAGTTTTAACATACTGATTAGAATAAAAAGCTGACTTCTCATTATCCATTTGTCATGTATTTGCATAATTCATTTATTCTTGTATATAATAATACACTATGATACAGTTGGTGGCTAAATCAGTATAATGCTCTTGTGGATAAAGTTTTGTATATAATTCCACTGAAAAGTATTTTAATGGTACTTACTTAGAAGAAAAAATAGTGAAATGCATTTTTCAGATTCACAATTTGTATCATGTGTTCTTTCAACTTGCTTTGTAAAAAAAAAGTTTTTACAGATAGGGCTTGCTTATAAAGCATGTTCTTTTGTCTTTCCATGATTTCCTCTAGATTATGTTTATCTTTTAAATGTTAAGAAGCAATCTTAATGTGATCCTTAAGAAATTAAAGGTTCATTAAATACGTATTAAATTGGTAAATAGATATTTGCTAGCTGTAATCCATCAACTAATAAATAATTTTCAGTGCTTAGCAATGGGATTTTAACTGATTTACCTAATATGGTTATCACCTGTTTAAATGAGACAAATGTGAGTTCCCTTTAAATTAGACTCATATCTCTATCTCCCTAAAGAGCCTGTAAGTTACTATCTTCATTGTGCAAGCTAAAGAGACTAGAATAATGACAGTTGGTTTTTATCAGGTGTTTATTTCTAATGAATATATAGAATTTACCCGAATGTCTTCTTCAAGTTCTCTAATTTGTCTCTGTTTATATCTGTATTTTTCATCCACAGCTCTTCTTTGTTCTTCTAGTTGAGTTTTCAGCTGATACTCATCACCTAGAATCCAGAGAACTTTTAGTTTGAATTTTCAATATAGGTAATCTTTAAAAGTATTACATATATTCAACTTCTAACATTTTTGTTGTTGTGAACGGTTAAGTTCCTTCTACCTGAGAAAACTACCTGAGGAGTGTAGTAGCCATTTCTTCTTTGGTTAATATACAGAAGCAACATGCTACAATTTTTTTTAAACTTAAAATCAGTTCCCAAAGAAATGATATGCCACATACTAATAACACTAATAATTTATACCTTAGCAGACTAGTTACACAAAAGGGAAAGGGAAGGGTAGTTGAGTTTTTCTGACCCAGTGAACCATGGTATACTTTTGCTCTCCATGTTTCATTAGTATTCCTCTTGAGTAAATATTCAGCTTTCACTATAGATACATACATCATACATACATATATATGAGTAACTCCTACATACTGGAAGGAGTCACTTTTTTAAAAGATTGTTTGTAATTTTTGTTGCAGCTGTTCAGCACTTGCAAGGTGTTTCCTAGAGCATAGATTTCTTTTTCAGCTTTGTTGATCTTAGCATCCAAACGGTCACCTTGCCTTTGAAGTTCTTCTTTTTCTTGAGCAGCCTATGAAGTACAGAAGTAAAGTTATTTATCATAGGGGAAACATCTGTCTTTGAAATAGACAATATACTCAACAGTATCAGTTTACCTTAAGGCTTACACATTTATTTCTTGTACATGATTTACAGTAGAAGACCAAATTCTAAGGCCTTCAAAATATGATAAATAGGATAAATATGATAAATAGAACAGTTAACCAAAACTTAAAACACTAGCAGACAGTTGCCAAAAAAGTGAAGCATTATGAAATTTACTGAGAAGAATAAAAGTTAAGTAGAGAGGGGTTTGACAGGTATTAAATTTGAGCCTGAAAGAAGTTTAGGATTATTATTTCAGATCTTGGAATGCAGTAAAAAAATGAACAAGGTGTATCTTGGAAAATAATAATAATATTTTGTCATGAATTTTGTAAAATAGAGAAAAGTCATTGTGATAAATGAAATCTCCAAAGAAAACATGAAGTCCCAAAACCAAAGTTTTCTTTGTGAGTTTGACACAGTACTCGGTGACTTTTTTCCAAAGTAACTCATGGAGTGAGGCTTTTCTAGAGTTATTCCAAAGAATTTCTCAGATTAGAGATTGACAGTAGTAGCATGCCTATGTATTAAAAAAATGACAAAGCTGGGCATGATGGCACAAGTTCTAGGACATCACCTGGGCAGATGCTTCTCTATTTTGCACAAAACAGATACGACTACTGACAGGGCTTTTCTAATGTTAACTGGAAATGAATACCATTTCTATTGAAATTCTCACCCAATATTGTACCAACATTGCCTTTTCCCTTACAATACAGGTAAACACATTATTTTGGTGAAGTGGGTATCAAAGTGCTGAATTTCCATTAAAAGTCAATGAAGCCTATAATCCCAGGTACTCAGGAGGGTAAAACAAGGATTTTAAGTGCAAGGTCAGCCTGGGTAATTTAGCGAGACACTTGCTCAGATAAAATAAAAATGGGCTGAAGATGTAGTTCATGCTACCTGAGTTCAGCTCCCAAATACTAAATGAACACAAATCACAAAATTGATTTCTAGTCAAAATCAGCTAATTTTTAAATTGAGTCCCTAAGAATGTATTTAAATCAGAATGTAGTCAACAAGAAAGGTGTTTTATCAGTACCATTTCAGTTCTTAACATTTTCACTGATACGTATTTATTTTTAAAATGTGAGTTGCACATACTCTTTATAACATCATAAAAGCCACAAAGGGTAAATACTTAAGGAAAGAGATGCTCACTAATTTTGAAAGAGGTGCTCGCTCTGATGTTCACATTGTACATGTATGGGAAGAACACAGTATGTTCTTTTTGAAATATGTTCAATTTTTATGTGTCGAAAGTTTAGCAAAAAACAAAAGCTAAAAGTTGTTAGATAAGTTATACTGATTCCTTTCAGTTTAGATGTGACCACTAATTCACCTGGAGTATAGTGTAGTGGAAGCGTAAGGGGAACTGGATCAGAACATTCAGACTTGTGGCTTAACTACCCATGAACTGAGTCACTAACTCACTTCCCTTTTCAGGATGACTTTGTTCACCCTGTAACTCCTGATCTAATTCCATAGTATACTGTGGAGTTCTAAAGTTATTCTGCTTCTAAAATCAGATTATAAAAAATAAAATCAAATCATATAATGTATACTTTGGCCTAGAAAATTTGATACTTGGAAATTTTTTTAAATAACCTTTTAACATTTCAGAGCATTTTCAAATACTTATAATTCCACTACATTATAGTCAAAGTTAGATCCCTATAATAACTAAGCGAAACTTGGAAATTAAGTTTAAAATATGCCAGTTCATCACTTGTTGTTAATTATATTTTTCAGTCTATATTTTTCAGTTTAAAGAGGAGTTACATACTACAAGATAGCTAAAACTGATTAAAGCCATGGATGTATGCTCCATAGGCCAGAGACTCCTGTAAGACCAAAAACATTATGAGTTGAGCTATATCCATGAAAAAAGATATATTGAAGTCCTAATCCTCAGTACTTCATTTTGACCTTACTTGGAAATAGAGTCTTTGCAGATGAAATCATTAAGGGAGTCCTTAATCCAGTACAGTATAACTAATGTCTGGCAAAAATAGGAAAGTTTTATGCACATATGCAGAGGGAAGACTGGTGACAGGAAGAATACCATGTGAAGGTGAAGACATACCAGAGTGGGGTACCTAAAAGCCAAGATGCACCAGACTGCCAGTCAACCACCAGAAAATGGGCATAAAACATTCTCCCTCCTAGCCCTCTGAAGCTGGCTTTGCCAGCACATCCATCTTGACTTTCTAAACTACTGAGCATAAGACAAGGAATTTCATTCTAGCTGATGACACTTATGACAGGTAGAAGGTGCGCCTTAATTTGCAGTTCTGACAGCTCTAAAAAAGTAAGAGGTCAACAAACTATGTAAAGGGCCAGATAGTAATAATTCAGACTTCATAGGCCAATCTTGAAACTAGTAATCTGTCGTAGCAGGAAAGCAAGCACTTTGGAATTTTTTTTTTAGTGTGGCTCTTTTCCAGTGGGTTTTCCTGGGCAGAGCAATAACAACAATAGCTAACATTTAACCAGGGCTTACTTTGTGCCAGGCATGGCTCTAAAGGCTTTGTGTATGTTTTCTCATTAAATTTCTCCCAATAAAGCTAATTTGCAACTCTCATATTGCAAGTGAAGAAAGACCCCAGGTGATTATTAAAGATCATCTTGGTGGTAAAAGCAAGATGTGAACAAAACACTCAGCAGCAGTACATGTAGGTACTGCTGCCTTTGCTGGTAAAAAAGCTTAACTGAAGTTGCAGTGTGTACCTTCTTCCCAATGCTTGACTGACTAGATCCTACTCCTCACCTTATGGAAACTTTTAAAGCCTGAGAGGAGAGATGTCCCCTTAGTATTAGGTAGAAGCTTAAAGTACTGCACCCCAAGTCAGAAGAAAGCTTGGAGAGAGCTGATTTCCCATAGGTTTGGCAGAATTTCCAGATGTAAGAGTGACAAGCATGCCACATGTAGCATATGTGCTGGGGCAGTCCTGAAAAAGGACCACACAAAACTTTGGAACTTATGGGAATATACAGAAGTGGCAGAGAGTATCCACAGCCTTCTGAAGGTGTAAACTGGGAGGTCTTCTTCCCACGCCTACCCATGTGTGATACAAAGACATGCAGGGTGTTGAGTCATTCCCCAGACATTATAAAGGAAATCACCTGCTCAGGTATTTTTAAGTGGGAAAATGAACGTTGCAGTATTTAGAATTAAATCCAATTTCTTATCACTTCTGAATTTCCTCTTATGGGTTTTAAGGTAAACATAAGCGTGGGATGGTAGGCATTCTCAAATATCAGAATACTGTTTCTCTTGCGTAATAAGAGGGCAAGGAACAGCCCTCTTCCTCTGGACAGCTGCCTACCAAGACGACAGTGGTAAACGAGTTTAAGATGCAGGGTGCTCTGCTTGTGCCTCTCAATTTAGAGGGCCAAGTACCTGCAGAGGAGCTGAGACTGCTCCATTAGCTGAGAGTGCAGGAGGAGATTTGCAACACACCCAGAGGAAGCTTTGGAACACCACTCAAACCAAGGAAATAAAGAAAAATGACAAAAGGAAAGACCAAAAGGCAGGCTCAAATCACCAGCCCATCCCAAGAAAGCCTGGGAGCCATGTACATAGAAGAAAATAGAAGCCATACAACTGAAATGACTGAAATGCTATCAACTGAAACAAAGAAGCAACTAGGGGAAACTACGGAGAAATTCAAATTAGAAATAATTGCCCAGGTAAAAGAAATGGTAAAAGTAGTGAAAGAATTAGTGAACACATCTACTGAAGACGCAGCTAAAAAATTAGAGGAACAAAGCAAATAGATAGAATCCCTGAATGAACACTATAAGAAACATAAAGCGTAAAGCAGATTCAGAGAGATACACAGGAAATCAAAAGTTCTATTGAAAGCTGTAAACACCACCTCAATGAACGTGAAGATAGAATTTCAGACCTTGAAGATAAGATCGCAGCTAGTGAATTGGAAAGATCTTTTAAAAATAACAAAGAATCAGGAAATAATTCAACAGCTGCAAGATGATGCAAAGAAAAATAACAAGATTAATAGGGATAAATGAAAAAGAAGGGGACAGCCAAAACGATATCAAGAGGATATTTACAGAAGTAATAGCTGAAAACTTACCAAACATGAGAATGGAAACTGACGCTTAGATTAGTGAAGCATATAGAACTCCAAATAGCCATAACCAAAATAAAACTACACCCAGACACATAATAATCATCATCCCAGAAACCCACCATAAGAACAGAATATTAAAAGCTGTTAGAGAAGACAGATCACCTATAAAGGAAAACCTATCAGAATCACAACCTACTTCTCAACACAAACAGTGAAGTCAAGAAGAGGATGGAGTGAAGTATTTCAGATCCTAAAGAAAAACCACTTCCAACCCAGACTGACGTACCCTGCAAAACTGTCCTTCAAAATGGAGAAATAAGATACTTCCATGACAAAGAAAAGCTGAAAAATTTCATGACTATAAAACCAACCATACAAGGAATACTGAAAGATATTCTAGATACACATAGGATAAAACCACCAAGCAAGGTCAACAAATTAAATAGAATGGAAAGCCAAAGATACAACAGTTGTAAAGATGGAACAGCAGAAAGATAACATGTCAACAGTAAACCAATATATAATAATTATAAATGTTATAACAGTTATAAATGGCCTCAACTCACCAATCAAAAGAAACAGACTGACAGAATGGATCAAGAAAAAACATCCAACCATATGCTGTCTACAAGAAACCCATCTTACCCAAAAGGAAACCCATAGACTGAAAGTCAAAGGATGGAAAACAGTACTTCACGCAACAGGAAACCAAAAAAAAAGCAGGAGTAGCAATCCTGTTTGCAGACAAGGTGAACTTCAAACCAAGAATGATCCAAAGAGATAAAGAAGGTTACTACATACTAGTTAGGGGAAAACTTCAAGAGGAAGAGATAATAATCTTAAATATATATGCACCAAACTCCAGAGCACCCAGCTATACAAAGCAAATATTAACAGAAATGAAAAGTCAAATAAGCAATAACACAATTATAACAGGAGATTTTAACACACCATTGACACAGAGGGACAGATCAACTAGACAGAAAATCAGAAAAGAAATAATACAACTGAATCATACCTGTAAAGAAATGGACTTGATAGATGTATATAGAGTTTTCCATCCAACAACATCAGAATATACATTCTCAGCAGTACATGAGACATTCTCTAAAATGGACCATATACTAGCCCACAGAACATATTTAAGTAAATGCAAAAGAATTGAAATTATCCCATGCATGTTATTGGATCATAGTGCCATGAAATTAGAAATTAACGATAAAAGCAACTGCAAAAACCTCACAAACATGGAAACTGAGTAATACACTCGAGCAATCAGTGGGTCACAGAGGAAATTAAAGAAGAAATTAATATCTACAAGCAAATGAAAATACAAACACAACTTACTGGAATTTGTGGGATGCAATGAAAGCAGTCCTCAGAGGAAAATTTATTGCACTGAGTTCCCACATAAGGAAGACAGAATGAACACAAACAAGCTGATGGTACAACTCAAACATCTAGAAGAAGAAGAGCAAGCCAAGCCCAAAGCCAAAAGAAGGGAGGAAATTATAAGGATTAGAGCATAAATTAATGCAATAGAGACTAAGAAAACAGTACAAAGGATCAATGAATCAAAGAGTTGGTTCTTTGAAAGTATAAATAAAATTGATAAGCCCCTAGCCAACCTTATTAAATAAAGGAAAGAAAAAACTCAAATTCATGCAATAAGGAATGAAAAAGGTGAAATTACCACAAACTCTGTGGAAATACAGAAGATCGGGAAGAGACAAGATGGCGGACTGGTAGGTAGCAGGAGAGAGACCCTCTCTGAGAGAGATAGCTCAAATGCCAGAATAAAACACCCTGGAGAGACCCAAACAGAGAGAGATAGACTCTCACAACCCAGAAAGAAACTAAAGCGCAAAAACCCGCTCGAATAAGAGGTCCTGGGGTTACTATTAGTGAAGATAAGATCAGCGAGCACGGCACCCGCCTCGAGATGCCTGAATTCCACCCAACCTGAACAAGCGATCTGCGCCAAAGCAACTGGCTTGAGCCGCCGGAGTGCAGAGCTGCTCGCCGGGACTGGCACTGCACATGACCCACCCAGAGGCACCGTGAATTCCCACCGCAGCCACGCTGAAGTCGGAAGTCAGGCAGTCCAGCAGTTCTCGGGGACACAGTGAGTGATGGGAATAAGACCCTCCCACAGGAAAGGGGAAACCCACTGGACAACATGTTGGATTTGGGCAGGACAGCCCTAACTCCATAAGGAAGTGGCTTCAGCTGGTTACTCCCCTCGACGAGCGGATTGGTGGAATCTGCTTAGACTAGGCCATGCCCCTGGCGGGAACCCAGTTACTTCCCTGAGATCAGTGCACACTGATGCAGTGAAGGCCTGCAAAGGTTAACTGGCCCAGAAGGGAGGAGCTAGGGCACACTGCCCCTGGGTGAACTCTAATCTCTGATAACCTATTGAAGAGGGCTAAAGCTCCTAGCCTGCGCCCTCTGGAGGAGCCTTAACCAACAAGAAAAGGGTCTGGGAATTACACTGTACACTTGTATGGAAGGAACCAAAAACATGATGAAAGGGAGAAATAAGAAAACACTCCCAGCCCCCAACCCTGAGAACATTGATCCAGGAGAGGTAAATACAAAATAGACTGAGGGCAGCAAAAATGCAACATCAAACACAGCGTTAGCGGACATAAAGAGATATATTCAAGACCTCGTAAGCGGGACCAAAACTGAAATATTAATTCAAATTAAACAAGAGATAAGTAGATTAATAAAAGAAGGGCTGGGTACCTCTCAAGAAGACACAGAAGAATAAAGGAACACAAATGGAGAGAAAAATTTAATGAATTCAGAAAAAACCTAGAATTTATGAAGCAGATTCAAAGGGATTATCAGGAAACTAAAGACTCCATATAAAGTTGGCAAAACTGCTTGAAAGAAACCAAAGATAGACTATCAAAAATTGAACACAGGCTTGCAATGTGGGGTCATGAAAGGGAAGATCTCTTAAAAATAACAAGAAAGCAGGCAGTAAGATACAAAGACTGGAAGATGACAAGAGGATCTATAACTTAAGAATAAAGTATGTGAATGAAGAAGCAGAAATCAAACCAGAGGAATTACAAAGGCTATTCATAGCAATTATTGAAGAAAATTTCCCAAGCATAGAAAAAAGAAATGATATGCAGAAGTATGAAGCATACAGAACTCCAGCCACCTACAACCCAAACAGAGCTACACCCAGACACATAATAATCAAGATCCCAGAAATTCAATATAAGAACAGAATATTAAAAGCCATC
>PVJX010013559.1:0-47143 GCA_004027295.1 Dolichotis patagonum | reverse complement strand
AACAACTAGTGGGCTACTGATGAAATTAAGGAAGAAATAAAGCAATACCTACAATTTAATGAAAATGCAGAAACAACCTACTGCAATCTGAGGGATGCAATGAAAGCTAAAGTCTAAATGGATCAAAGACCTAAACATTAAAACAGAAACACTAAATCTACTGGAAGACAAGGTAGGTAGAAGTCTTAGAGACATAGGGATAGGCAGAGAATTCATGAACAAAATGCAAACTGCACGAGAAATGCTTCAGAGAATCAATAACTGGGATCTCATACTATTGAAAAGTTTCTGGACTTCAAAGGAGATCGCCAGCAGAGTAAAAAGAAAACCCACAGAATGGGAAAGAATTTTAGCCAGCAAACCCTCAGACAAAGGACTTATATCAAGAACATATAAAGAACTGAAAAACATCAAGCCACCCAAATTCAAAGACCCTCTCCAAAAATGGGCATCTGAGATGAACACACAGTTCTCAGATAAACATATACAAATGGCAAATAAATACATGAAGAAATGTTCACCATCACTGGTCATTCGAGAAATGCAAATTAAAACAACATTGAGATTTCATCTCACACTGGAAAGAATAGCTGCCATCAAATCAACTGATAACAGATGTTGGCGAGGCTGTGAGGAAAAAGGAACACTGCTCCACTGTTGGTGGGAGTGTAGACTGGTGCAACCACTGTGGAAATCAGTATGGAGAATTCTCAGAAAACTAGTAGTGGAAGCTCCATTCAACCCAGCTATTCCCCTCCTGGGTATTTTCCCAGAAAAAATGAAAAGGTCATATCACAATGATATATGTGCACCCATGTTCATAGCAGCACAATTTGTAATAGCTAAATCTTGGAAACAACCAAGATGCCCATCAACCGCAGAGTGGATGAAAAAGATGTGGTATTTTTATACAATGGAGTATTACTCAGGTATGAAGAATGATGATCTTGAGGCCTTCATAGGTAAATAGAGACAACTTGAAACTATCCTCATTAGTGAGATAAATAAGAACCATATTTATAATTATCACATTGTGTCTTTAGTGTAAAAAGTAATAAGAACTGTAGGAGTAATAAAACCCAAAATGTGTAATTGCTACTGTAAAAAAGAGAGGAAAACAAAGTACTATAAAGGATTTAATTGCATGTATGTTTAAGTGTGTAAGATGAATGACCATATTACTGTTTATGTTAGATCATGGAGCAGAACTGTTAATAGTCCCATTGCTTGAATGTGTACTTTGTATGTTTTAACTTTGTAACTCGTACAACTATTTCCAAGATGACAGTATGTAAGTTATCAAATAATGACTTCTTAGTATTTTTTGTTCTTTTCTTTTTTTTTCCCTTGGAATTTTGTATTGTTGCTACCCTTTTTTCTATTTTGTTTGTTTTGTTTTGAAATAATTTTTTTAAAAAGTTGCATTCCATCTTGCATTTGCCATCTGTAGTCTATGCTTTCTAAATTTTTTGTGTTTTTTTAAAAGCTTTGGATTGTGATCTTACTTTTATCCTCTCTAGTGCTTATAAAAATTATATTCCTCTTTTGATGATAATAACAAGAGTAGGATAAAGAAATTATTATTCCAGTTGATACTCATCTTGCCTTTCAAATGTATGCTTTCATCTATGTGATCATTAATCTTGATTATCAACATGATCAGATTGAGAAACACCTGGGAAATTAGTAAAGCGGTTTTCTGGGTGTGTCCGTGTGATGTTTCAAGGGGTGACTGTCATGTGGGACAGAAAACTGTGGGTGGTGCCACTATCCAATGTGGTTAATACCCAGATGGAAGAAAAACAGCAGAAAAAGGAAGGTTGCCCATAGAGTCTCTCCGCAGCTGTGAGAGAAGCAATTTTCCCCAGCCAGCTCTCCCGCCATGATATTTGTGCCTCAGCTCAGACTGAAAAGCAAGGAGTCAGCTCATCCTGGACTGCACCCTCTGAAACCATGAGCCCACATAAACCTTCTCCCCCTTAGCCTGTTATGTTCTTAGGTGGTTAGTCACAGTGGTGAAAAGCTAACACCCTACTTTTATCTAGTTATCAGAGTTTGCAATGCGTTTTGAATCCCTTAATTTGTGTAAAGTAGTTCACTATACTTACAAAAATTTGTCCTCACCAAGCCTTACATATATCTTTCAGTGTTTTCTGATATAACAGATTGTATTTACTGCTCATTCAAACTACCATATGTGTACAGGTATGTTGAAACTTGGAACTTGGAATTTCTGAATGAATGAGACAAAAGGACTTCCCCACATGGAACGTACTCTGACAGCAGAGAAAACAATCAGTGTGTATCACTTTAAAACACGACTTGGGGAAATTATAAATCTGAATTATTGTTCTTATGTAATTATGTCTTCATCTCAGTTTCTTTCTTGAAAATATTTTTGACATTTGCATTGAGCAATATAATCAGACTTATAATAATATTTAGATTTATTTCTATTGCAATTGGTCTTGGTTCGCATTATGTGTTTCTGATCTATAATAATTTTCCCACCCAGAGGTCTCAATTTTTACATAATTGCTAGACATATACACAAAAATCTAATAGTTCCTTTTATTGACTATATTTTCTAAGCTTTTGCACTTCAGAAAACAATCTGCTAATTTTATGTATGAAAGAATTTAGATTGCGATAAGGTTTTTGCTTCACATTTTTATCTTTTAAAATCCTGTGCAATTATTTCATCATTTTCTGGCATCTTGTATCGCATCAGGAGACAACTAAGATGAGGAAGAATTTTTTTTCTCTTTGTAAATTACTTCCTTTTTCGCCCAGAAGATTTCTGGAATTTTTTCATGCACATATGGGTAGATTCTTCTACTGATTTTAAAAATAAAATATTGAAGATTATAATGTTGGCTTTATGTCTGCCTCGTGGTACAACTCATAGACCCAAAAAGATAGTAGTTTACATTTCTACTGGACTCACTTCTGGGTCTTTAACTGTAGGGATGGGTTGTAGGGCAGGTACAGACAAGTTCCTTACTTTTTTTGGTATAGTTTATTTTAGTAACAGAGTCAGGAGTGACCCATTAGCTTTGAGAAACTTCTACCAATGATATTTTAATTTGCCTGGAAATTTCCCTAGACTTTAGTAGTTGTGTGTAAATTTTAAATTTTAGTGAGAGCAAAATGTTTTGTCTTTTGTGCTTCACATTAAAGAATTTTCTGGAAGTTTGAGGTTTGGTAGACTGCTAGATGGTGCTTGTGTTTAATTACTTTTATAGTTTTTTTTAAAAAGTAGTATTTAAATTATAAGCAATGCAAAAACCTGTATTCAAAATTTAGTCTTTTTAAAAAGGGGCTGTATTACTCAAGATCCTTAGCTACAACTAACAGAAACCAAATTTAAATTAAGATAAAAAATGTTTAAATCCAAAAGGAAAGAAGAAGAAAAGGAGGAGAAGGAGCAGAAAAGGCTGGAGAAGTCATTATTGTCTTGTAATTAAAATACCAAGGGATGAAACAAATCGCAAGCATTGCTGGGCCAGGCAGCTCAGAAAACTCGTAATGCTGATCCTCAGACCTTAATATGGGGCACAGACATCTTCCTTCCACAGCAGCTCAGCCGACAGTCAGAGCTCAGGAGCCAATCAGCGTCCTATGCCCGTCCCGAGGGAATGAGGTGCACTGATTGTCCATCCCTGTTCACGTTAGCTGGCTTAGTATCACAAGTATTGATTTTAAATTCTAGGATTTTTGATGGGGATGGGCTACTGGGGATTGATCTGGGACCTTCTCATAGATTACATACCCACCGCTTTTATTTTGAGACAGAGTCTCACTCACTGTGTTCTTAAATTGCCCAGGTTGGGCTCACATTTGTGACCCTCCTGCCTCAGCCTCCCAGAGTACTGGGATAACAGGTGTGCACCACAGCCTCAAAATGTATTTTCCTTTTAAATAGCCACAATAAGATACTATTTTTTTATCCGCTAGGATAGATAAGACTCAAAAGACAGATGATAAAAACAAGTGTTAACAAGGACATCAAAAAATTAGAACTTTCAGTCTTTTGGGGAATGCAAAACGATGCATTCACTTGGAAAATAGCTTGGCAGTTCCTTAAAAGACAAACAGAATTACCATAAGAAACAGAAATTCTACTCCCATATACAAATACTTTGAAAACCTATGTCCTCGCAAAGATTTGAATACAAGTAATTATAGATTATTATTCAACAATAGTCAAAAGGTAGACACACGCCCTAGAGACCATATTGAATGAATGGCCAGATAAAATGAATATTATTCAATCATAAAAAGAGATGCGGACTTGATCACTGCTCCAACGTGAATGAAACATGACAGCACTTCATGTGACATGAAAGAAGGCAGGGGTATTATCTGATTTGATTTGTGAGAAATGTCAAGGATACGCCCATCCACAGAGCAGAAAACAGATCGGTGTTTGCTAGAATCTTGGAGAGGCAAGAGAAGCAGTGCTTTTTTTTGGTTTTTTGTTTTTGTTTTAGTGGTTATTATTTTAATTATTGGTTTCTTTTTGTCTTCTGGAGCAACTTGATCGATAAAACTAGAAATTGAAAAACTGTACATATGGCACATGAATTGTAGCTCAACCCCCAAAAAAGTTTTTAAAAGTAGAGGGTGAATCCAGAAAGGAGAACCTGTCATTTGATTGTGTGTGTGTGTGTGTGTGTGTGTGTGCGCGCGCCAGGAACTGAACTCAGGAGCTTGCCTTTGCCAGGCAGACACTGTAGAACTGAGCTATATCCCTGGCCTGTCATTTGATTTTTGAAATGAGCACTTGTGACCAGAATCATCTCAGGCACAGAACATTCTAGAACACCCACTGGTGGGGGTAGGGAAGGCCTGCTGCTGCTCCACGCCCCAGGCCCGGATGTCAGAAGTGACCACTCGGACTCCCCTCGGGGTCTTTAATTAGCTTTCTCCTTTCTGTACCACCAGAATAACTTTGTATCTGCAAGTATTAGATAAGATTGACTACAAGTAGAAAACAAACCCAAATGTTGAATTAAATAGCATTTAGTACCTGGAATAATTTGAGGTCAGATACAGTTTACTAAACATCGAACTTGGCATACTGCTCCCAGCGTTTTCTTCTCAACCAGGGTATAATTTTTTAAACTGCTTTTGAAAACGGTAAAAAGAACTTTCTATGTAATTAACACAAAAACGGCAAACTTGGGCAAATAGCCTGAGGTCTAATTTCCAGAGAGCAGTAAGAAAATGAGTATCTTAGTAAGTAATTTTACAGATTTTTAGAAATAGTTTTGTGGTAAAATAAATACAGGCAACGATACCAAAGGAATCATGGCTTCACGGTCTGCAGGGCTCTTCCAGCCACCCCAGGTGAAGGCAGGAGCCCCCTCTCCATCACGATCCGACCTCGTCCCCAGCACGGAGGACATCCTGACTCTGTGGGTACCCAAATGTCTATTCATAGAGACGATAGTTCAATCTTGCTTGTTTTCTGCAAAGTGTTACTGTTTTACGTCTATTTTAATCCACATCTTCCTCTTCTGTTCTCTTTTTCTTACAATTTAGGAACCCAGGGCGTGTAACTTGTGGAACATTCTGCTCTCAGTTCTGTTTATTGCCCTCTCCTGGAACAGTTCCTGTGTCCTCTGTGTTTCCTGCAGATTGGCAGCTGAATCGCAAGGCTTGATCAGCCTCCGGTTCAAGGGCTTGGCAAGCAGATGTGATGTCGGATTCCTTCACGAGGAGACATCACTCTGGTTGTGGATACCTAATGGTTAGATCCATTCATCCCTTGGTGGTTGAAAAACGGTGATCTCCATACCCATCTTCCCTTTTCCTTTTTTAGATAAAATATTTTATAAAAACGCTCCCATTCTTTTATTATTTGGTTACCCATTGATATGGCTTAAACAAAGAAAGCAGGATAAATGTCTGATGGTTTCTTTTTGAATAGTTATTTATCTTTTGTATGGTAGGGGTAGAAAAAAATGAGTGACTAATTTTAAAAGTTTCTGACACAAGGGTAAAAATCTAGTCCTCTAATTTTATGAAAATAAAACAAAACAAACTAATTGTTTTTACTTTTAGCACTTTAAAATGCATAATAATTTAAAGAAGAGTATCCAAGTCATAAAAAAAGATGAATGTTCAAAAACTAAATACACCACATTAGCAGCACCCAGGCCAAAAAATAGAACATCACTAGTACTCCAACTCCCCCACCTCCACATTACATCCCTTCTAGTCATAGCGGTGCCCTAAGGATACTGACACCTCTATGTCCACCAACTCACACATAGGTAACAAGAATAAGAGATTATAAGCTCCTTCATATGTACACCCTACTGCCCATCATTATGTCGTGATGGTCACTGCACTATTTACCTCATATTCTGTCGGTTGGATTCAGATTGCCCCACGTGGAAGGTGCTTCGTGAGCATTTCAGTGTGGATATGGGCTTCCACTGCCAGGACACTTGTCCCTCTGTGCCCAAGGGGGACTGAATAACCCTTTTCCACTATAGACACCAAAGTCTAAGGACGCCAAAGTTCTTTATATAAAGTGATGTCTATCTACATAGAACCTCCACACACCCTCCAGCATTCCTTAAATCACCTAGATTACTTAGAGCCCTAGTGCAGTGGAAATGCTCTGCAAGGAGTGTATTGTTTAGGGAACTGAATGACAAGAACTAAAGTCTATATATGTTCAGTGTACATATAACTTTATTTTTTGGCCACGATATTCTCGATACATGCTTGGCTAACTATGGACTGTTTCTCCTTAGGCTGGGCCTCTAACATTAGGGAATCAGTGAGGCCTGAAACACTAACTTTCACCCTTGGGGCGGGCTATCACACAGCTGTCCTTGGTGCACCTTGCCCTGGCCCTGCATGGCCCTGCAGGATGCAGGGTGCATGGATGCAGCTCCTGGAGCCCAGCTCTGTTCTCTCTGTGCCAAGGCTCCTGCTTATCCTGCTCTGCATGATTTCCAGTCTTTGGCTCCCTTTACCCACAAGAGACCTGAAGCCAAATTAAGAATAGACTTTTTTTCTGCGCTTAAAAATCCACAAACAAGAACACGTTCCAAAGACGGTTCTTAACACAGTTACACATTGCTTAACAATGGGTTACACTCTGGGGAATGGATTGTTCCCAATTCCTTCATTGTACCAACATCCAGAATGTACAAAACCTAGATGGAACAGCCCATCGCACACTTAGGGTAGAAGGTATTTACTGCCATAGACAGGTCTGTTGTGGGCAGAAGCATCACTGCGTGGTACATGGCTGTATTTGTAAATCTCTCCTCCCTATCAACTCAACAGGCAGCAGTAGTAAAAAACCAAAACAACGAAAAACACTAAACCTTCCTTTCAGGTCATATTCTCACAATAACAAATCAACTGCACTTAGCTTTATTCGGTTGTTGTGTTTTTTACATGTGACAAAGGCATATCTTGCTTCTTAAGGATCTTTATAGAAATAAGAGCCGGTTGGCACATACTAAGACAAATCCCACGAGGAGAACAAAGGTAAACTGCAATTAGCTGCTTTGTGAGCAGCCCTCTCGGAAGCCCGGTGTTTATTTCAGCTTTGCCCACGCGGTGTGACACAGTGTATCTGAACCGTGCACACTGGGGGACCATAATTACAGCAGTGCTGTACCTCCCGCTCCTCTCTGCTAGGCTTCGCTGAAAACCAAAGCTAAGCGTAGTCAGCATCTACCAGCTTGTTCTACAAACACACGCCAGTGAGGAACAAAATTACAAGAACAAGCGTGCTTTTTAAAAAGAAAAGGTGTGGCTCTATGTCTTCATCCCTTAAGAGTCTGATATCCACTAAGGCAGAAAACAAAAAAAGGGTTCCCACAAAACTGGGATTTTATTACTATTCAAGGAAAAGAGTTTGGTTGCCTTTAGTACCCTTTAATGTTACTCTGGTTATAATTAAGGATGGATGAACCTCAGTTTGGCTGATTTCGTATGTCTTACACTCTTTGTAAAAAAAATATTTTGGTTTGGAGAGACTCAGAATCTACCTTGTCTTAAATAATCTTTTTCATTTCAAGTGATCACATAAATATTTACGTTATTTTTAGATCTATTTATACTTATATCACCAAGACTTCAGAATAAGACTTCGGATGGACTAAAATAAAACCAAGAACTCTCGCTTATAAAAGACACTGGATTCCCAAATTTCACTGCAGATTCTCTCAAATGCATTCTTTAGGAAAAGTGAAGCCTTATTTGCCAAGTATAACTGAACTTAAAAATGCACCAGGATTTCATTCCATTCAACATTTATTGAGCTATCTGAGCACCGGGGGTATACTGAGCCTAAGCCTTTCCATCCTGCATGGGTTTGGGCACCATAATTGTATGATAAAAGCCGAGCAAAATTCATCAGCTTCTCTTACAAATCCGTTTTTCAAGTTCGCTTTCTCAGGAAATGGTCCTACCTTCCTCACTACTCTCAGCAGGGCTGGGGAGGCCTCCTTGGCCCTTGCTTTTCATGCCCTGCCTCCCTAATCCTGTTCACCCTGACTCTTGGCTTTCCAATGTTTCCACGCTGCACCTCTCAGCCTGTGTCACAGCACACCAGGCCCATATCTGAGCCAATAACCACCTCAAGCAAGTGGATCTTCCCACATCTGTTGTTCCCTTGAAAACAAGGAGATCTTCCAAAGGGAATGTTTAATCCCTGCCTCAGTCAGCTTTCTGTTGCTGGGACAAAATACCTGAAATGCACATCTTAAAAGCATAAAGGGTTATTTTGATTTGCAATTTCAGTCTGTGGTTGGCTGGCTCCAAGACAGAAACTTCGTGATGGAAGCAGACTGCTCCACTCAAGGTCTTACAGAAGCAGCGAGCAGGATGAGTCAGAGGGAGACAGGAAGGGATCCAAGGCCCATCCCAGCGACCTACCTCCTGCAGCCTCATCTGCTGATAGCCCAGTTTGCTATTAACTCATCAATGGATTAACAAATTGATGAACTTAACATCTTCAATCCAAGAGTCTTTGGAGGACACTTCAGGTGAAACCGTAATGATCCCTTCTGAAAACCCCTCAGTCACCTTCCATTCTTTGCAGAATGAAGTTCAGACTTTTAGTAGATTTTGCCGGACACTTACCTCACTTCTGTCTTCTTGTTCGCTACTCTTGCTTACCCCTCCCCTTCGTCTCTCATGACAGAGGCCAGGAGCTTCACCCAGTGTGAGACTTCTGTCCTCCAGGCTTCGCTTAGGTCAATCCCAGGGCTTGAAATACACCCTCCCTCCACCCCAAGGTCTCTCTCTTAAAAACCCCTACTCATCCTTACTCCTAAAGTTGTTTTTCCCAAGAAATGTTCTTATGGTAGATGCAGGGTGCTGGCTAGAAATCACCACAGCAAACCTGCCTTGGCTTATGTCTTGTTTGTCTACTGAGAACTTCATCTCTAGCAAGGCAGTGTCTGTGACTTTTTTGTCCTATTTTGTGTCTGTCTGGTCCAGTGCCAGGCACCTAGGAGGCAATCAGTAATATGCTATCAAATGAATGTTATGTAATAGAATTCCCATTATTTAAAATGCTAGCATTCTTTTTTCATTTGTATGAAACAGACTTTATAATTGTTTAAAAGCATTCAGTCTGGCTAGCATAATAACTACAATTTAGTAGCTATTTTACATATTTTATTAGTACATATTTTATTAGGCACTGCTCTAAATAGTCAATTCTACTAGCATGTGATATTTGCCTTTCAAAAAAACCAACCTCACTATGCAAAGTCACACACTGAAAACCCTCATGGAAAAAATGAAGTTGGGATACAACTTAAAAACTCAATCAGTGACAAAGGAAAAAATGTAAGAAATCAGCAAAAATGGCACCACACTTTTCTTAGATGACGAAGAAAATGAACAGGACACTCTACCTCTAACAAAGCCTGACGCTGGTTTCTGGAACTCGGCTTTCAAAAGCAGTAACTTGTAGAAGAGTGTAAGGAGAGCAGTCTGAAGACTGAAACACAAGCTGTGAACTGTAACACATGGGAGGATGCACTGCAGGAGGTGGAAGTTGGTGGAGGGCGTGTGCGTGAGTGTGTGTGTGTGTGTGTATGCGTCTGTGTGTGCACAGACATGGACATACACACAATTGGTGCATTCCAACCTAGATCCATTCAGCTGAATGCAGTTTTCTGTTTCTCTGGTATATTCGCAGGGACACAACTGCACGTGTGTGATAAGTAAACTTACTGCCACCAACTTGCCCATGTGTTCTCTCTCTCCGGACCTGTGTGAGCAGCAGGCCTTCCAGCCCTCAGTGCCACACTCCGAGGTGATGAGCAGTGTCCAGTGCGTCTGCTTCACGTTCAAAGGCTGCTGATTCTCCCCTGGAAGAGCATTAAACTCATCTTCTAGCTCAATGGTTCCCTGCATTTAAAAATCCCTTGTACATATCGGTTAAAATAAGAACCTTTAAAAAACTACGTAAGGTTCAGTCCCCTCTTTCAAGAGGTTGCAATTTTTTGGACTTTTTTTAGTCTGTGTTTATAGCATGTAATGATTACATTCACTGAGGGGACTGGCACTTAACACATTTCAATTCCCCCTCCCTTCCCTCCGTTCCTTTTAATTTTTTCAGTACCAGATCCATTTACTTCTCTTATAAAACTTCATAAAGTTAAATACATACATTGAAAGCCAGACTAACAGGCTGAAGAACGTATATAACATGTCAAAGTACACTTGCAGATGCTGTAATTTCACTGGTGACAACTATGCACTATCTTTTGTTTTTGCTGTTGCATTGTTTTGTGTTGGATTTTGTCAGTTTCTCCAGTGATCCAAATGTGCATCCGGGGTTGGGAGCCCTTTGGAGCAAAGCTGAGCCCACGAGTGAAGAGTCGTGGTTGCAGCCCAGAGGGCGGTAGCCAGGCAGGCCCTGAGGACTCTCGAAGGCATTTGGACCAGGCGGCCCCGCGTCACCTGCTTCCCACAGAAGCCCTCGCAAGAACCAGGCATCATTTAGACTGCACGGAGGAGGAATGAGTCAAAGTGCTGCCACATTACACTAGGTCGGAAGATTTGAAGATATTTTTATCACCTCCTGAAACCGGATTTCATATTATGAACTGACTTAAGTACTGTGTTTGTGAATTCCAAAATATTCTTGTCTCCAGAAAGGAAAATTAGTACCAGAAAACCCATTAGGCAGGTGAAGAAGGTGTCAGGGACGTGAAAGCAGTTTAAGAATTTTGATATACATAAAATAGGCAAAACTGATTAAAGCAATTATTTTCTATGGCGGCTGCAAAATTCAGAGTCAATGTCAGCTCATGACACAGTTTAACAAGGTAACTGTCAAGAAAGGTTCTAAGGATGACTGAGTTTTCTACTCAGTAAAATGAGGTAGGCAGAAGACAGTGTTTTACAGTGTTTATTTCATTAAATACCAAATCTTAACACTTTATGGGAATGAATTATTGCTGGATTTTTTTCAGGTTTTTTGTTGGTTGGTTGGCTGTCGGGCTGGTTGTTTTTAGCAGTATTAGGATGTTTGCATGGAGCTACGTCCCCAGCCCTTTTGTATTTTTTATTTTGAGATCTGGTCTCACGAAGTTGCTATGTTGCCAGGCTGGATTTGAATTGTGATTCTCCTGCCTCCGCCTCTGAGAATGCTGGGATTATGATGTACATGGTGAATCTTGTAAGAACAAGATGATGATTAAATCATTTCCAGAACATTTATTTTCTCTCTCTGTCTGTCTGTATATTTGTGCTTCAAAAAATATACTTTTGGAAGACTCAGTACAGAGGATTAGAGAAATGGAGAATCAAGTAATTCCATCTTTCTCTCAACTGTCTCTCTCCCTTGAAATATTTAATTATGCTTTAAGTCACTTCCCTGCCACTGTGTTGTGGACTTAAGTTTGTTCCTGATATCCTATAATTCCAAACTACTGTAAACTTTAATGTGAATGAAAAAGCTATTTATTCATGTGCAAAGACTGATCTCTCCCTGCATGGCTCTGGTTCCATGGTCTTGCAACTCACAAGCTCCTGAGTTCATTGCATCTTCGTGATGGGTGATTTTTAGGGGCTGCTGATGATTACTTTTCTGTGAAGTATGGTACTTCCCATCTCTAACATCTTCTTAGTTTTTGAACAGCCACAATGGAATTGAAATACCCTCCTGAATAGTAAAATGGACTAGCAAATTTTCTGCCCCTATAAAAAGCGAATTGGATAAAAGGATGAGCCCTAGCCAGGAAGCCAGGACTTCAGTGAAGTTTCCAGTTCCAAATAGAATTAATTCATTCTAATCAGTTTAGGGACACCCAGCAGCCAGATGATTGCAAGAAAGAAAGAAAGGTTCTTTGACTCAGAGGTATTTTATGTTCTTGGCATTGGCGGAACTAAAGATTTTGTAGCTTTAACACAACTTGAAGCAAGTTATTCTTTTCCCTGCTCCATTTTGTACGCCTCTTGAATTTAAAATTAGCCTGGCAATGCACTTTCTTGTAGATAAATTCTTGCTTTGGCCAGCATAAAAGCTGCAAAGGGTTTAATTCCTGGGGCAGCCACATAAAAGTACCACCCTTGAGGTAAAAGAACAAACATTCTACTTGTACTCGCTGGATGGTTGGGGGACCCCAAAGCTCTCATGAAAAAAAAAATCCTTTCTTTCCAGGGAAAAGGAAATTCTAGAATAAAAAGTAACCACTTAAGCAACGACCTATAAATCTCATTAGTGCAGGAGGTGATGCCTCTGTGGAGGGCATACAAGGCCAGCATCACTGTTGTACACTGTTTTCTATAGCTCTGCAGGGCAGTGAGGTGATTGCCACCAGGGAAGGACAGTCCCTGCACCCAAGCTGTCCAGAAGGCCTGGAGACCTGCAAAGAAACTATAAAAGAACTAAATAAGTACACAAATATCTGTTTCCCTACTTCTGATTATCTGGAAGCCTCTTCCGTGAGTGTCTTTAGCTGAGCTCTGGTGGGCCGCCTCCTTTCCTGAGTTGATGTCTATCTTTCCTGGCTATTTTGACTTGTGAAAGAGCCAGGGGACACACTGTGCCAGATCTGGTGAACAGGTGCATGAGGACACTCTGGGATGCTTTGACAAGGCTGCCTTTCATTTGCATAGCACTCAGCGGCAGCAGCACTCACTTTATCCTTTACCGTAACTTATGAAGACATTCACAAAAGAAGACTTTCAGAACTGCTTCGGATGGTGACCAGATGAAGGGATAAGTGCATTTAAAGGAACTGGCAGTATTTGAGAGAGGTTAATAACAATGTGCCTTTTACTGAAATAAATGTTCTTAAATTTAAATATTTAAATATTCATTATATGTTTCAATTACCTTATATTTGCCTTTAATTGCTACCCTCCTGCTTTGTCGATGTGATCACAATTTCTATTAATGAAATTGAAAACATAATTAAATCCTTCCCAACAAAGAAGAGCCCATGCCCAGACAGATTCACTGCAGAATTCTATAAGAAATACAAAGAAGACTGAATTATGACACTCCTCAAACTCTTTGATGAAATCAAAAGGGAAGCAATTCTTCCTAAGTCGTTCCTGGAAGCAAATATTACTCTAGTACCAAAACCTGAGAAAGACCCAACTAAAAAAAGAGAACTATAGCCTAATCTCCCTAATGAACATAGATGCAAAAATTCTCAATAAAATATTGGCAAACAGGATGCAGCAAATTATCAAGAAGATTATACACGACGACCAAGTGGAATTCATCCCAGGAATGCAGGGATGGTTCAACATATGCAAATCAATAAATGTAATCCACCATATCAATAGAGCCAAAAAGAACAACCACATGATCATCTCTATAGATGCAGAAAAAGCTTTTGATAAGGTTCAACACTGATTCATGATAAGAACCTTACAGAGAATTGGAATAGATGGCATTTACCTCAATATGATAAAGGCCATCTATGACACACCAACAGCCGGCATCATATTAAATGGCCAAACACCAAAAGCCTTTACCTTAAAATCAGGCACAAGACAAGGATGTCCCTTATCACCACTCCTATTCAACATACTACTGGAAATACTACCCAGAGCAATTAGACAAGAGAGAGTAATAAAAGGAGTAAAGATAGGTAAAGAAGAAGTTAAATTATCATTATCTGAAGATCACATGGTATTCTACATAGAAGAGCCAAAAAATCCATTGAGAGACTCCTAGATGTAATAAATAAATTCAGCAATGTAGCTGGATACAAAGTCAATAGTCAAAAATCAATAGCATTCCTATACACTAACAACAAAAGCACTGAGAGAGAAATAAGAGAAGCCACAACCTATACACTAGCATCCAAAACAATGAAATACTTAGGAATTAATCTCACAAAAGAAGCAAAAGAACTATACAGGGGAAATTATAATACCTTGAAAAAAATCGAGGAGGACCCCAGAAAATGGAAAGATATCCCTTGTTCACGGATAGAAAGAGTAAATATTGTGTAAATGGCCATTCTCCCAAAATTTTTATACAGATTCAATGCAATCCCAATCAAAATACCACTAGTATACCTCATATATCTAGAGAAATCACTACTAAAATTCATCTGGAACCAGAAGAGACCTAGAATTCTAGGCAGCAAAGGCAAGACAGCAAGCATCACCATCCCTGACTTGAAGTTATACTACAAAGCTACTGTAATAAAATCAACGTGGTACTGGAATAAAAACAGACCTGAAGATCAATGGAATAGATTGGAAGATACAACCACAACCACAAACACATTCAACTACCTTATCTTTGATAAAGGGGTCAAACATGTTCACTGGAAGAATGATAGTCTCTTTTATAAATGGTGCTGGAAAGATTGGCTGTCCATATGCAGAAGACTAAAACTAGACCCATGTCTATCACCATACACTAAACTAAAATCTAAATGGATCAAAGATCTAAATATTAAAACTGAAACACTAAAACTGCTGGAAGACAAAGTAGGTAAAAATCTCAAAGATATAGGGGTAGAAGGAGAATTCATGAACAAGAACCAAAGTACACGGGAAGTACTTCCCAGAATCAATAACTGGGACCACATCTTATTAAAGAGTTTCTGCATGTCAAAAGAGGTTTCCAGCAGAGTAAAAAGAAAACCCACAAATTGGGAAAAAATCTTCATGGACAGTCCCTCAGACAAAGGACTTCTGTCTAGAACTTATAAAGAATTAAAAAAATCAGACCCTCGAAATTCAAAGACCCAGTCCAAAAATGGGCATCTGAGATGAATACACAGTTCTCAGATGAAGAAATATGAATGGCAAATAAATACATGAAAAAATGTTCATCATCATTAGTCATGAGAGAAATGCAAATTAAAACCACACTGAGATTCCATCTCACTCCAGAAAGAATGGCCAGGATAAAAAAAAAACTACCAACAAGTGCTGGAGAGGCTGTGGGAAAAAAGGAACTCTTCTGCACTGTTGGTGGGAGTGTAGACTGGTGCAACCACTGTGGAGGTCAGTCTGGAGATTCCTCAAAAGACTGGGTTTGGAAGTCCCACTTGACCCAGCTATTCCACTTCTAGGCACATTCCCGGAAGATCTGAAAACATCATACCACAGTGATATAATGTGAACCCATGTTTATAGCAGCACAATTTGTAATAGCCAGATCCTGGAAACAACCTAAGTGCCCATCAACTGAGGAATGGATAAAAAGTTGTGGTATTTTTATACAATGGAGTACTACTCAGCTATAAAGAATGATCACATTGAGATATTTATAAATAAATGGACACAACTTGAGACCATACTCATAAATGAAATAAACCAAACTCACATGTATAAATATTGTATAGTCTCCCTAGTGTGAGAAATGGTAAGAGTACATAAGATTTTATGTTAATCATGATTCCTCATTACATAGCTTTGAAGCTTTTTAATGTTTTCATCAGTTGGAATGGTTTTGTTCTGTTTTGTTTGACTTTATTATGTGTGGTGATATGAACAGCTGTCTTGAAGAAAACAAAACATTATGGCAGCCATTGCTGATTTGATATCGTCTTGCTGTGAAGTCCTACCATACCTTTATTCTTCTACTACCATCGGTTCTATCATGTTGTGTTATTGGGATTTTAATATATGTAATACTATAAATAAGTTTTTATTGAAAATGAGATATTATAGTAGCCATTGGTCATTTTCTGTTATTTGGTTCAAAATACCCCATAATTCTTTCATTCTTTTGAATGGTTTTATACTATTTTGTTATGTTTGATATTATTGTATTTGAAACCATGCTCAACTATTACAAAGAAAGAGACATTATGGTAGCTACTGTTAATGTCCGGTTGTCTTGTTGTAAAGTGCTGTGTTGCTTATGGTGTTCTGTTCTGTTATGCTTTGTTCTGTCCCCTTTTGTATTATTCTCTTTAAAATAAAAAAAAATAATAATACCAGTGGAAGTATAAAGGAAAAGACTGGTAGTTTTTCATGACTTAAAAAGCAACCCAAATTTTAGAAAATATAAATTAATAAAGCATTTGCAATATATACTACAATAAAAAATTAACTTCAAATAAGAGACTTTAAACTTCAAGAGAAATATGAAATAACTTTTTCAAAATAGAATATGAGAACAGAGCTAAAATAAAAAACTTAGCCAAATTAAATTTAGCAGTTTAACTCAGAATAATTGGCAAATCGAGTAACTCACAGAACCAGCAGAGGCTCAGGAAGCTGTGTCCAATGACGAAGTCAGGCAGCATTTCCGGACAAAAAGCAAACATGTGGCACAGAGGCTTCTTGATTGATGGTAGTTAGGCCTTGGCCTTATTTGAACATGGTTTGACCAGCTGGCTGCCTGTGGTTGACCCACGCTCTTCTGTGATTGGAGACTCACCTATTTGCTAGGTGAGTATACTCCTGTATTAGGCTGTGAGTTTACATACTAAATTAGGTTGCAGTTCATAAGCAAGGATTCCAGTATGGAATCATCTTCAGGACAAACTTAACAGCAAGCAGTTCACCAAAGTAGAAACGCAGATACCCATGTTAACATGCCCTGCATCCAAGTACCAAAGAAATACAAGTCCAACGCAGTTCCATGTCACCAAAAAATTAAGGCCAACACTCAAACACGAAGGTGCAGAGAAAGGTATACACAAGTATATGGGGGGGTCTGGAAACTGATCCAGCCATCCTGGGGATCACATAACACAAATCTTCAGAATGGATGTCACCTTTACAGCAGCAATTTTGCCTGTGGACTTTATCATGAGAAAAATGCTAAGGAAATATATACCAGGATTTAGTTATAAGGTTGTTAGTAACAATGTTGTTGATAAAAGCCCTAAAATCAGTCACAAACTGAAGATCTAACAATTTTTAATTCATTAATGAAATAAATCATATTAATGGTTGTGATTTAAGTCAGCCACTTATACAGGTGACTTAGCCATTAAAAACGTGTGGACTAAATACTAGATCTTGAGAAATTTAGCAGGAAATATATAGTGAAATAGTTATATTTTCTTTTAAAGTTCTTATTTGTTAATGAAACCTACAGAAATAAATATCATATCTTCATTTTATTACTTTAAAATAATCCACCTCCCCTCCCTCCCCCACCTTCGCCCCCAAAAAGAACATATACGATGATGGATGAAGAAACAAACTTCACTCTAGGGTTCACTGCCGTGTGATTCTGGGCAAGTTACTTAACTTCCCTGTGTTCTGCATATGATATGGGAGTAATGATAGAGCCTGCCTCCTCTGCCACTGTGGAGGCTGAATAAGAAAACGCAGGAATCAGACTACTGCAGCACTGTCTAGAATCATGCAGAGTCACGGAAGGTGCCCCTGAGGGACAACTTCACAACTTGGCCAGCACTGCCACTCTGTTAGGAAAGCTTCACTTTCCTTCCACAGCCTCGATGTCATGGCGCACAAAGGGAAGCGTCCCCAGCTGCGGGGAGTGATTCAGGTGCCAGTAACAGGGGCTGCTTGATGGGAAAGAGGGAGCATATTTGATGGCAGAGAAAAAATAATGCCTTTCAAAGCATCGTCTGTATCGAGAGAACGGTTTCTGCTATTCCTTGCAACAGCTCAAAGGCTGACCACCCAGTGGCCCTCTAGGTTCTGGGCTCCATCCCTGAAGGTTGCCCTCACGCTTGGTCTGCTCTACTGAAAATCAGGTTATGTAGAATTTTATTGTTCACTGCAACGGACAGACTCATGTGTGGGCATCAGCAAGCATGGGATCTCGAGCTTGCAGGCAATGTTCACTCAGCCCCGAGCGAGCCCTGGGGCAGTGATGAGTCCCAGGATCCCATGTGGGGTGCTTGGTCCTGCAGCTACTTCCCAGCTGAAGCGGACATGCTGCACCCCCATCTCCCGCTTCTCTAATCGGATCCCCGGGGAGCATGACTTGATCAATACAAAGAATTATAGGGTGGGATAGGAAGGTTAATAAAGGGAAGAAAAACAAAAAAAATGACTTGCTTCCAAATAGACTTAATGGAACATGACGTATAAAGCATGTGCAGAGAATAAAGGAGTCTAATAATTATCATTATTAGTATTATTTATTACGCAGTGCTGTGGCTGGAACCCAGGGACTTGTACATACCAGGCAAGCACTCTGTTACTGACCTATACTTCCAGCTCTACTCTTTTTTTTTTTTTCAGAAACATGCAAACTAATATCCAGAGCCCTAGGTGTGGGGGCAGACCATTGTGGCTCCTAGTGTAGGCTTTGAATAAGCCACGTTGGGGAAAGGTTTGGTTCTTTTAGCTCTGTGTGACTGAACACTGCCAGTTCCAACTAGCTGCCTGTCACAGAAGCAACTGCACAGCCTCCAATTGTAGTCGTTCTCACATTTCAGTGCATTTTTTACCAAAAAAGGAGAAGACTCCATGTTTACAAATAATCTGGGCGTGTGGGGTTCAAGGGTTCCATTCAATGCCCTGTGCTTTGTCCCATGCTCTGACATTTCAATCACATCTGTAATCTGCAGGATTGGTACCAAGGACAGAAGGAAACGAGTACAGAGAGAGGTGATCGTCCTGCCCTGCTGTGACCACAGAACCAAGGTTGGCGTGGAAGGGCTCCAGCTGCCATCACAAAGCTCCAAAGGGTGGCTTAAGCAACAGATTCATTTTCTCACAGTGCTGCAGGCCAGACATCCCAGACCAATGTGTTGGCAGAGAGTTTTTTCTGGCACCTCTCTGGCTGCAGAAGGCCACTTCTTCCTGGCAGGAGGGACCCTAGCTTAGTCTTCTCTTTGTACATACTTGTCCCCTAAATTTTTGTGTGTGTGTGCAATAATAGAAGCTGAATCCAGAGTCATCACATTGGGCTCCCGCTCCAGCTCTTTGTTATTTCTTATTTTGAGAGTGGCTCTAGCTAAATCACTAAGCGGCCCCGCCTGGGCTCGAACTTGTGAAACTCCTGCCTCTGCCTCCCAGAGCACTGGGGTAAGAGCTGTGCCCTTCACACTTGGAAGTTCTTCTTGTCATGAGAACATAGGTCATACTGGATGAAGGTCTGCCCCTCATTTTACCTCCTTAAAGGACTTATCTCAAAATATAATCACATGCTGAGGTTCTGAGGCTTAGGACTTCAATATGCATTTTAGGAGGATACTGTGTACCCACAGCATTGTATTCTCTAGATACCAAAATTAGTATCCTTCTCAGATGCAAAATATTCATCTCATCCCAACAACCCCCGAGGTTGACATTGCAGCATCAACTTTAAGTCCAAAATTCCATCTAATGATCCTCTAAATCAAGTATGGATGAGTTTCCAGGAATGATTCATCCTGAGGCAAAATTCCTCTCTAGCTATGAACCATCTGCTTCTAAAATACAACGGTGGGATAGGGGTAGGACAGACATTCCCACTGTAAGAGCGAGGAAGTTGGAAAAAGAAAGAAGCTTCCCATCCCAAGAAAGTCTGACAGCAAGTAGGGCAAATTCCATTAGATGTTACGACTTGGGAATAACCTTTTTTGGTCTTTTGCTCTGTGTTCCAGATCTGTGAGGGGTACCTATCCTCCAAACCCACTAAGGCAGCAATCCTGTCCCCTCTGAGCACTCTGACATGTGAAACACTTTACAGCCCATAACTGAAAGCTGTCTTGGCCATGGTACTTTCACCCCAGAAACTCTTTTTGTAGGAAAGTAGACTCCAGCAGGGTTGCATCGCCAAGCAGTTGTTCTGAAGCCAAGATACAAGGTGAAATCAACCTAGGCAAGTGAGTGACGCATGTGCCGTGGACCACATAAGTGAAGGTAAGTTTGAGTCTGAACTTAGATCTCACAGGGAACATGCATGCATCTTGGTCACAGCACTGACCTCATTTAGCTTCATCTTCCTTTGTAAAGGGAAACTATGTAAATTGTTATGAAGATTACAGATCAACTATGAAAAATGCAGAAGATGCCCAGTGCAAAAACAACAAAGAGACAATTTGCCAAGGTGGGCATATGGACAAGGGTATGTCACTGAGAAATGGCAACATTTGTCATTACTACAACAAAATACTTGAGTCAAGCTAACTGTACAAAAAAAACAGGTGCACTTGGCTCACAGTTTTGAATGTATAGTACAGTGCATGCTTTAGCAAGCATACCCTGGCTGCCTCCCCCATAACAAATGATGGCAAACTGTATTTGTGAGTAAAGGATCTCCATGAGAAATGGAAAGTCAGAGAGAAACAGGACCCAAATGACCTAAGGACCTCCCACTAAGCTCTACCTTTTAAATGCCCACCTCCCAACATGTCCACACCTAGGATGGAGCTGTCAGCACATGAAGACTTTGGGACAAATCACATCCACACAAGAAGACTTTTTCAGCTTTAAGCTACAGGATACCTAACAACAATGGGTAGACAGTTTCTATGTCACATAAAAAGGACCTGGAGAGGAGTGGTGGACTCTAGTGTTTGTGCAGCAGCTCGAAGGTACCCTGGATTCTATAGCTCCATATTTGACTGGAAGCTTTCACCCCCACACTTTTCTGTTCAGGATTTGAGTGAAAATAACAGCTTCTGATGCAGCGTCCACAGGACAAAGGGGGACAAAGGTGCAATGAGTTCTCCAAGCACATGTTTTTCACCAGAAAACTTTTCCAAAGTCTCACATAATTTTCCATGCCTCATTGGTCAGAACCTGCTTAATTGTCCATCTCCAATCATGGTTTTTGTCTTCAAGGAACAGGGCATTGAGGACGTCTGTGCAGCCCCCACTGAGGCAGCAGACAAGAAAAATGGGGAAATCGATTTACTGATTGGCAGAAGTTTACACCAAAAAACAAAACAAACAAACAAAAAACCAGTAGGAAACATTGGTTGATCAAGAGTTGACATTCTTAATTATGGAGACTCTTAGATAGTAAGACCAAGCAACGTGATGGAAGGATAGGTCAAAAATACAATAACAATTTCAGGAGAACAAATTGAAATAGTCGCTATACATATGGGAAGATGGGTGTCCACACCAGGACTGAGATGAAAGCAAATTAAAATACCTAGTTACCAGTTAGTAACAACAGGCCATTGGACTGTACATGAAAAAACAGTTCATGAGGGGCAGTTTATCGTTATCAACAAAATTAAAAACTTGTGGACTCTACGTCATCAATTTCACCTCCAATTTCACAGCACACACATAAGAAAACACAACACACACATAAATAAAGCAAGGTGCGCATGATTATTACGGTTCTGTCCCAAATGCATTTTAACAAACCACAACCAGTTTATGTATGCATACTTATATATGTTTAGATGCCTAAAAATTCAGCAGTAAGGAAGCACATGCTATTATCAGAGATGACTCTGGAGGAGCTTTCTGTAGACCTCCGTCCTCTGTCCTGTCACATCTATATTTCTTGAATCTTTTTGCAGTGACATTGTACTCACTACTTCTTCTTCAATATTTTAAGTATATTTATTTTTATTATAAGTGTATAAATTATATATGTAAACATTTAGGAGGCATAAAGTAATGTTATAATTTACAAATACCACATAGAACAATCATATCAGTCTAACATAACCATTACATTAAAAACTTTTTTGTGGTAAAAATGTTTAAAATTTATTTTCTCAGTGATGTGGAGATGCAGAAGATTTTTATAACTTTTTATTCTGGTAAACATGTTTATCAAAAGTTATAATTTCCTGCATCTTAAGTATACAATTCCATGGCCTGAAGGACATTGGCTGTGTTAGGTACCATCCACCTTCAAAGTGCTTTCAACAAAACAAACGGATATTTTGTGTTCATGAAACAAATTTTCCTTCCCTCCTAGTGATATAGGGGAATGAAATTCCTGACCTACTATGTCCAGTATGAGCTCGTGTTCTCTAAAATTGAAGAATGAATTTTAGGAACAATGAAGGTGAAGAGTAGACTATATTTATTGAGAGACAGAAAGATTCTGTCTGGAGAGAGTCAGAAGGGGGTCCCGAGCTGGTTGCCCAGGACTGTGTCTTTTCCAGGGACTTTTATAGAGTAAAACCATGGGTTCAACGTGGGGGAAGACTGGGAACTCACAAGGCAGGTGGGCATAAAGTGGGGCATAACTATAGTTAGCCAATAAGATCAATAGTTCAGGTAAAATTGATTACAATAGGGACAAATGGGAAAGCAAGTCCCCTAGCAAGCCAGCATTCTTGGAGCTGTGACCTTTTCCCTAGATGGATGGGATAGTGACTCCAGGGTGAGAGGGAACTAATTAGTATATCAGTCCCCAGGATGCAGATGCATTTGTTTGATCCTTTGTCTTGAAGCCTGGCCCATAGCAGGAGGTATTGGTCTTCCCCACAGTTGTAAGGTGGCTGCACTGGTTTTATTGAGGACTTAGCCCTGTCTCACTGCCTATATTTCTGACTAACTCAGCTGCCTGCAACACTAGTCCCAACTCCTGGCAACCTGTATTCTAATTTCTGACTCTACTGGTGCATCATGTAATTAGAATCATGGAATTTTGGTCCGCTGGTGTCTTGCTTATCTCACTGAGCATAATATTTTCAAGATTCATCCATAGTAGAACTTCCTTCTTTAATACTGTACTGGATTTATATACCACCTTGTGCTTATTCACTCATCTGCTGATGAACCCTTGGGTTGTTTCTCTCTTAGGATTTTTACAAATGTTGGACAAGTGTCTGTCCGAATCCTTGCTTTCAATTCTTTGAGGTACACATACATATACCTGGGGTGGAGTTTCTGGATCGTGTGATTTCTTGTTTATCATTTTGAGGAACTGTCAAATTGTTTCCTGTGATGGCCATGTCTTTTCCCACTGGCCATGCACGAAATTTCCAATTTCCTGACATATTTGTTAGTACTTGTTATTTTCCACTGTTGTTCATAGTAGCCAACTAATGTGTGCAAAGTGATAGCTCTTTGTGGGTTTGCTCTTCATTTACCTAATAAGTAACAATGCCAAGCATCTTTTCCTGTACTTGTTGGCAGTGCGTACATCTTCTTCAGAGAAATGGCTTTTCAGATCCTTTGCCCATTTTTGAATTGGATTGTTTTTTCTTGTTGAGTACATTACTTTTTAAGGTGATACATTTTTATCTATTGTATGGTAACAATCTAGACTCTAAAATCCAAGATATATCCTCCTCCAAAAACAGTAGCAAAAAATGCAGGAGCGAGATAAAATTCATATATGTTGGTGGGAGGAAGTAAATGACAACCATGTATTCTGGTATTAATAAATGGTGGAAAAATAAATTCAAACAAAGATATTTTAAAATTTTAAGTGTTATCAATACTGAAAAAAATAAGGAATTTTATTTCTGCACTATAAAGAAAAGCAATGTAAAAATATACTTCCCCCTGAAAAGAAAAAGCAAAAGAAAAGACAGCAAGGGAAACAAAAATATTAATATGAGAGAAAGAAGATCGAGCACGTCAGTTGTGATCATTAATGACCGGCTTGCATCTCCTTCTGTCCCATCTGCTTTTGTCCTTGAAGAGTTCTGTCCATTTTGCCTCGTAGTAAAATCCTCTGGTCCTATGGCCTTAGTGAGATGAACAAGGTGGATCAGTGGATCAGAGAAGCCCCTCCTCTGTGTATAAGGACTGATAAAGGAATAAATCGTGCCTGCCTCTCAGTGACAGTAACCAGCCTCCTCCAAAGTCCACTTACAAGAATTACCAGAGGGAAAACAGCGTGAACCCTTCCCTTGCTGTCCTCCTGCATCATGATCTGTGTCTGATCCACTGAGCAGCTCTGAGAGCAAATGAGTTGGAGTTTTTCCTCCTAGCAACAACTAGTTCTCCAACTCCACGGGCACCAACTGAACATCCAGTGATTCAGTTCAGCTGTGATACTGACTACCTGGGTCAGCACAGACCCTACTGGCTAGTAGCACACTCCTACAGGATTGCCCCGTGTTCCATATCAGTGCCATTCTGAGCACCCCCATACTTCTGACTGACTCTGAAGTTAAGAAGGGCAGCGATTCCACAATCCCCCGCTCAGATCCAATAACTTGCTACAATGGTTTACATATCTGAGAAAGGTGTTTCACTTACTATCATAGGCTTAATGCACAAGAGCAAGTCAAGAATAGCCATATGAAAGAAGTGCAAGGGACCCAGTATGGGCTAGGGAGGGCACCCTCCCAGGGCACAGCACACTCTCAGTGCTTCCGTATGTTTGCCAAGCCACCAGCTCTCAGCATCCCATTGTCTGGGGTTTTTAAAATAGAGATTTCATTAAGTAGGCATCATGGGTTAAAACATTGGCCACTGGTCAGGGGGTAGAATAGAAAGCAAAGTTTTTCTCCATTGTTTTAGCTCATTTTCTGTTGCTGTATCCAATATCCAACCCTGGGTCATGTATAAAGTGGTCAGGGCTATGTGGCTCACAACAGTGAGGGCTGTGTGGTCCGAAGAGCAAGGTGCCGGGTTTTCCTGATTGGCTTTGCCATAACACAGTGAGGGAGCCAGGATAGAGCAGCTCAGACTGGGATGGTGCTGGCACAAGGAGGCAGGACAGTATGGAGGGGCCAGGCTCCTCTTTCACGGCAGCTGACTCCTCTGGGAACTAGTCCACTCCTGGGAGATTTGGCCCACTCCTTGTAGACAGGTGTAATCTATCCACTGAGTGGAGACTCTAAGAGCTCAGAATCTTCCACTAGTCCTCACCTCTTGAAAATTCAACTCCATCTACCCTGCTACATTGTGGACCAAGCTTTCAGCACACAAAACTTCAGAGGACAAACCACATCCAACCCACAGCATCTGTCAGTGTGCCAAAAGCATTGAGTAAACTTCCATTTCTATTCTCTTTTTAAAATTCTTCTTAGTAAAACTATACTAAATTTTCTTCTTTAATATAATGAAGTATATCTATGTCAAAGTGATGGCTGTCTTAGTTCATTTTGTGTTACTATAAAAGAATACTTGTGCTTGGGTAATTTAGAAGCAGTAGTTTCATGGCTCAAGGTTCTGGAAGGTGGGAAGTCAAAGAGCTGCCTTGCTGAGTCATCCAATGGCCAAAGGTGGAAGGGTGGGAGAGCCCTAAGAAGCCAGAAGGGACTGATTTTTAGCGAGCCCACTCCTATGATGACAACACTGATCCACTCACAAAGGCTCTACCCTCACAGCCTAATTGGAAGATGCCTACCTTCCAACACTGTTGCATTAAGAATTAATTTTTAAACAAGTGAGTTTTAGGCGACATTTTTGAACCATAACAACAGTCAATATCCTATTATGAGCCCAGAGAAACTGTCTACTAAAAATTAAGCATAAGATGATGAATGCAATAATTACAATATTTACTGTTATTGTGAAATATACATTTAATGTAATTCAATAAAAGAAAGAATAGAGAAAACAAAATTATTGCTATTTCTATGTTCTATGATTCTTAATCTGGAATAGCTAAGAAAAACATGCAGAGACTTGGGCACTTCCAGCACAACCTTCAAATTCCCAGCATCTTGGTTTCTTTATCAGGAAAGTATGACGCTAATATCTCTATGGCCTCCCCCCTTTTATTAATCTCTAAAATTGTATACTTAGAAAGGGAACATTGGCCTTCATTTCTGACAATTCCAATTTCTTTCCCCCAATGAGGATAGATGGTCAATGATTCTGAAATGTAAAAGTGCAATAATATTTAGGGCATATTTATCTGTCTACAAAGATCACTACTACAGCTTTTTATAGAAGAGTAAAGGATAAGTGGCCATTTTTCAATATTCTTTATCGAGCAATAAATCAATGAAATTTGAAACTGAATTTCAATGCATGCTTAATGCAATAAAATGCAGACTCTTAGATTTTTGAGCCAAGGATATGAAATTTGGTGCTTATTTAAAGACCTGTAAGCACAGCAGTACCATCGTCATTGTAGAGGGCACTCATGTCACCGAATCTGGAGAAAATTATATTTCCGATGATACTTGGCACATCCTTTAACAACTAATTGGTTACTCATTTAGCAATTCTCCAGTTCTGCAGTTAAAATCTCCAGTCTTTACGGGAAGGAAGTATTTTAGCAGGCAAAGCAGAGGAACTAAAAGGAGAGCTGATTCATGCCATTAGAAAATCATGACTCAGCAGGAAGCAAAACTAAGTTATGAGAAACCCAAGGTTAGCAAGTTGTCACAAGCTCAGTGCCTAGGAATGCAGTCATCTTGTTAGGGAGCAAATTGTGCCAATAAATTAATTAGCATCGTCATACTTGTCGATATTAAAAGAATCTCAGGAAAGCATCTTCTGCAATCTGGATCTCATAAAAAGTTTAGATTCATCTTCATTCCATATATTTCACCAAACAGAAGCTAAGCCGCAAGTTCACTGACAGAGCTGTGTTGGGGAGAAGCAGCATCTCTATCTGGTGACCACCATGCATATGTAGGAGACCCATAGGTGACTGAGATTAGTGGGTGTTAGAGATGAGAACAAATCTGTAAATTATCCAATCCAATATCTTTACTTAATGAATCTCAGGGTCAGGAAAGGGAAGCTCCTTGCCTGGATAACCCAGAACACGTAGGATGCCTTCTCCCTCCAAATTTAACACTCTCCCCTTGAAACTGATTCTGTGTACACTGCAGAAGGCAAAGACTTTTGCCTTTTGAGGTTGTGGGGGTCACTAAGAAAATATTATCAGAGAATTAATTTCTATGGAGATTCTAGGGAGACATAAAGATTTCAGTCAAAGTGTAGCTAATTTTATATAGATACACAGGCATGGGTTGCTTAGCAATTGGGGATGCATTTTGAGAAATTTCATCATTGTGCAAACATCATAGAGTGTGGCTAATTATATGCAATCAAGGATGACCATAGTCTCACCAGGGGATATAATCTTATGGGAGCACTGTTCTATATGCAGCCCATCACTGTCCTAAATGTGACCATGTGACACAGGACTGCCTATATGTATGCATTGTTAAATGTTTGGGCATACTTTATAAAAAGGATAAGCAGGCTTTCAGGTCTGGAGAAAATACTTTTGCCTTCCTGAAATAATTATTGGAAATGAAATGCAAATGGAGAAGAAGGGAAAGTTGTCTTTGGAATAAATAAACCAGGGGTTGGATGTGGTATGGCTGTTTCTCAATAGTGTGCACTTGAACAGTATTGAATTTGTTTTAGGAATTAATAAACTGATGTTCAAACCACCTCCAGAAGGGCCTGACAACCTAGGAGACAATTAAGTATTTCCCACAAAACAAGGATGCTTTTGTGTCTGGGAAAGTCTGCAGAAGCAGCACGGTCCTCCTTCCCAGCTGTTCCAGCCAGCACTGCAGAAGGCTGTGGAACACTTGGCAGAAGCTGCCTGGGGCAGGATCCTAGTCCAGGGAGCCTCCTGATCACCACACATTTTGAGGAACTGGAAATGGATTCACAGATCCCCCTGCTGAGGAAGTGTCTGATGTGACCCCAAGTGCAAACAGATGCCAACAGAAGCCCTCTCCCGGCTACTGGCACACAGGAAGAGAAGTGGAGGTTTGAACGGGCTTTGGGAGAAAAGGAACCGCAACACCAAGAACTCACTTTTATCACATGGATCGGAAGGCATGTTCCTGGTGAGTACTATGACTGTGACATGAAGGTGAAAGCAGCCACCTACAGGGAAATCTTTCCACACTAAATCCCCCAAACACCTAAGAGCAGCAGGGAGAGAGTACAGACAATGCCACACAGGACCTGCGCCTTCAGCATGACATAGGGACACAAGATGCTACCAAGTACAAGTCATCTGCGAGCAGAACTGATTGCAAATTTCAGCAGAGCTTGAGTTCCAGGGGCTGTTGTAGGCAGTGAAGGAGTAGGGCTCAAGAGCCTATGAGGAAGGGAGGCCTACAAGAAGCAGATGCTGCACAGACAAAGCTCCCTACTTGATCCTGTTATGATTTAGAACTAGAGTGCCCCCCCAAATTGTATGTACTCAAGGGTGCAGTTTTGAAAGGCAGCTGGATCACAGGGGTGCTACAGCTGACTGCTGTTAGGAAGGGGGTCTGGCTGGAGCCAGCTGACTATGGACTTAATTCTCTAAAATCCCTGAGTCCAAGAACAAGAAAGTGTTGTTCTGTCCCAGCAAAAACAAAGTGACTAAGGCAAAACCCTATTTCCCAAGAAAGGAAAAATTCAACAGCAAGTGCTGCTAACACACTATCCTAGTCACTTAACTTATTGCTGGGACAAAATACCCCACACCCACAACTAAAAGGAGAGGTTTATTTTGGTTCATGGTTTCACAAGTCTCAGTTCTGACATGGTCAGTGGCACAGGGAAGGGGCTCAGGCAGAGGGAGGCACTCACGTCATGGCAGCCAGGAAGCAGAGAGAAGGGAGTGTCCACGCTCCCAGCAACCTGCCTCCCCCAGCCAGGCTTCTCCTTCTAAGAGAACATCAGCTATAGCACCCCACAGCCTAATCCTCTTCCCACCCCCATGAACACATGAGCCTCTTGGGGGATCTTGAGATATAAACCATAATACGTACCCAGCACAGGGCCAAGACTCAGTAGCCCACAGAATCAGCCTTGGAGATGCGGCCTGACAGTAAGTTACACTGACAGTGGGAGCTCCAGAGAAGGGCTGTATTTGGGGGAGGAGGAGACAGAGACAGATAAGTCCCCTAAGTGGCAGCAATTGAAGAAAGGAAGGAGGAAGAAGGGAAAGCAAAGATCCTGCAGAAAGGAAAGAGAGCTAGAAGACACGAAGATCTTTCCCTTGGCTTCCCCAGTATCATCCATAAGATGAAGTGTACCTGGTTACAAAATGGGTAAGAATGGGAAGATTAGGCCCACTATATACAACACTGCTGAAGGACAAAAATGGAAAATTAAAATCCCTGAGGAAATGTGAACCAGGAAGCAAAAGAAAGCACCAACATCAGATTCAAAATAAAATTAAATATCGTCTAACAAGTGTCTTAAAAATATTTTTTAAATCCTTAGAAATTTAAAAACTGTGCAGGCTGAGAATCAAATGCCCTATCCCTGGCCCCATCTCCTCCCCAGCAACGGGACGGTGTCGAGGACAGATGGAGTTGATAGCAACTAAGGCACATAAAGCAACTAAATGCTTGTATTGCTGGGTTGATTATGCTGACCTGGGGCCAGGGGTCTGAGCATCTCTTGGGAGGATGACAGGATGCAATATAGCAAATATGGGGGATTTCCTTCTATCTTGTCTTTGAAGGCAAATACTGTTTTCACTGTTTTGCTTTGTTCTGATCAATTGTCTTGTTCTATTCAATATACTATTTTGATAGGTTTTATAGTGTTCTGTTTTTGGTTTGATTTTGCTATACCTGATTGAATGGACACTTATCATGAAGATAACAAGATATACCATAATACCTTTTACTGTTATCCCGGTATTCTGCCCTGAAGTTCTGTACCAATTTCACTGCATTGTTTTGATTGGCTTTTTTCTGTCTTGCTTTGTTGTATTTTACTACCTTCAAAATAAAAACAAAAAATAAAATAAAAAGAAATTCAAAACAGAAATGGAAAAGAGCTGATAAAGATCACGACTGAAATTACAGGAAAAACAAAATCCACTCAGAAATGAAGAATAAATTACAAAGTCTTCAGTGGAATGTAGTCTATATACATTTTTAAAAAGAATATTGAAGGAAAATACATAAGAAAACCAAACTAAATACAAGATACAAGACACAGGGGGAAAATACGTAAGAAAACCAAACTAAAATGAGATACAAGACACAGGGACTGAATGAAAGTGGTTGAAAATAAGATGAAGAAGATTCAGCATATATAATTGGAGTTTCTGAAGAAGACAATGAAAGTGAAGAAGCAGAACCATTACTTAAAAGTATAATTGAACTTTAAACTGAAATTTAAGAGAACACTTAAATCCACACATTGAAAGGATACACCACGTACCCCATCAGGTTTATTCTAAATGATCGATGCTGGTGCATATTTTAGGAAAACAATTAGATGTTAAAGCCAGTGGGAAAAAATCCTCTGATCTCCAGACAAAAAGAACAAACAAGCAATAAAAAGAAAATTGATCTGATGTGAAACATTTCAAAAGAAACATAAAACAACAGTATTTTTGAGAAACCAAAGAGAGAGAGAGGCAAGGGCTTTACCCAGCTTGGGCTACGGTTTGAACAGGAAACCCTACAAGCACGGGTTGGAAACTTAATCCCCTGTGCAACTGTGTTAGGAGGTGGGAGCTCACGGGACAGGATTACACAGGGCACTGAGGAATGGATCAGTGCTATGGTGACGTAAGTGGGTTCACTACTGCAGCAGTATGTTCCTTACAAAAGGACAAGCTGGGCCTCTGTTGTGTCTCTTTTCCATCTCTCCAACAGGAAGATGCTGCAAGGCCTTCACTGTATGCCAGACACCCTCCAGAACCACGACCCTACAAATTCCTGTTCATTGTAAACGGCCCAGTCTCAGGTATTCTGTTAGCGCGTGACAACACAGGCTGTTACAGGTTGGATTGCAGCTGTCCTCAGGAATCTCATGTGCTGAAGTCTTGGTCCCCGGGACTGTTAGGAGATAATGAGACCTGAAAGACATGAGGCCCAGTAGGAGGAAGTTGAGGGCTTCCCTAAAAGGGGATGGCAGAGGCCCTCTCCTCTTTTTTTTTTCTTCTTCCCAGCCACAAGAAGTGAGCCGATCTTTTCCTCCACATACTCCCTATCATGATGATCTGTCTTATCATAGATCCAAAAATAATGGAGCCAGCCACCTATGGACTAGAGCTCTGAAACCATGAGCCAAAATAAATCTTCTCCTTCCTCAAATTTTTTTCTCCTGGGGATTTGTCAGATTGGTGGAAACTTCACACCTTGTTAAAACAAAAACTTTAGACAAGTTAATTTAACTATTTATTTGAACAAGGACCATATGCTATTAAGCAGCCCTTGGAAACAGAATTCAAATCAGCATCACTCAATGTCACAGGAGTTTAGGTCGGTGTCCCACCCCCACTGTGGTTTTCTGTATCTCTATAGTGTAGTTAAATTGTTTTCTAATATTCTGTTTTTATTTTATTTTAAAGAGAATAAAATCAAGCAAAATAAAACAGAATAAAGCAAATCAAAACAACCCAGTGTAAGTGACACAGGACTTCAAAACAGTAGGAAACCAACAATAGTTACAATCATACCTGTTATGTCTTCAAAATAGCTGCAGATACCTTCAGACATAGTAAAATTCAAACAAAAAAGAGCAGAATAGAACTGATAAAAAGAAAACAATGAATGCAATAAAGGACTTCAAAACGAGACAATAGTAAATTCAAAATGGCTGCCATAATATAACTTACTACCTTTGAAATAGCTGCCCATGCCATCAGATATTGAATAACAATCAAACAAAACAGAATAAAACCCAACCCAACAGAACAATGAAAATGACACAGGAATTCAAAACACGATAATAGGGAGTTAACAATGGCTGCCACCTTCATAAGGAGATTCCCCAATACATGTCACACCGTGTGCCATGATCCTCTGAATAGATAATCAGACCACCAGCCCTAGACCTGCAAAGTCAGTCAAACACCAAACACCACAATCATAAAATTGCATTTCACCTCAATACCTATCATCGCAGCCTGTGTTTCTCCAGATCAGCCAGTCACTTATGGGGGTGTGGGCAGGTGTAGCTTTTCTTGTTTCCCAGCCCACATGCCAAAAGCACCTGGGGTCTGGCTGTCCCCTGGCACCCCGTGCATGGAGCTGATTTGCAGGGAAGACTTGCTTCTTGGTCACTTCTTGTTCTCCTTCCCCTCAGTCCCCTAATATTCTTTGATTCTTCTTGGATCCCTTGACATCTGAATAATAACTTTTTAAAGAACTTTAGAGACAGTGACTGACATATCAAATGGGATAAATGATAAAAGCTTGAGACATTCTGCATACTGAGAAAAATGCCAGAAACAGATAAATGATCAGAGAAGAAGTATTAATCAGAAAAAGAAGTATATAATCAAGCTCAAGTAAATCCACATAGCAAAGATGAAACAGTAGAAAGATTTTTTTACAGTATGCTAAAACACATTTTAAAACTCTCTAATTATTATGGTATGACAAAGGTACAGAGAAGGTTCAACAGAACAAAAAGAATGATTCAAAACCAATCCAAACATAAATTGGCACGTACTGTGACGGTACTGTGACCGTGGCATTTACACTTGCTCTTAGCCAAAATGCAGAGAAATGATAAAGGTAGCATTTAAAATAAGCCCCTTCTGATATTCTTTGCAAGCCAAGGATATTCTCTCACTCTAGTCTTTCACCACACAGTTGTGTTGTCCAAATGCAGTTGTGTTTTGTCATGGCCACCACTTCTCAGGAGATGGAGATGCTGGCATCGGTCACAGGCTGCTTTGCTGATGTCTAGCTCCGTGAAATCACTGGCACTCAAAGGGATGGCCAACATTTTTAGTTCATGCCTGCTGCTGCTCTGACAAAATACCACAGACTGGGTACTATAAATAGCAGGTGTTTGTTTTTCTCAGTTCAGGAGGCTTGGAAGTCTAAGACCAAGGCACCAGCAGATTTGGTATATCATGCAGGTTGCTCTGCTTCTAATATAGAACCTGACTGTTGCATCTTTCAGCGAATACACTTGTTTTGTCCTCACTTTGCAGAAATGATGAGAAGGAAAAAGGCACCAGGACATCCCCCTGGAGCTTCTTTTATGAGAACACTAACCCCATTATCAAGGTGGGGGTTTTGTAACTTCACCCTTTCCCAAGAGCATTCACCTCTTAATCACTTAGGGGATTATATTCAACATGTGAGCTTTGGAGACACACAGACATTCAAACTACAGCACAAACCATCCATTTCACTGTGGGCAGAGACCCAGCGGACCTATTCCTGGCTAGAGCAACAGTAATGTGAATGAAAAGTTGGTATAACTGATGAGCAAGGAGATAAAAAGTCACAAGCCTCAAGGAAGAGAAAGCATTTGAGATAAACTTCAGCTAGAACGCTTGAATGAAAGAAAAATGATATTGACCTCAGGGAAAGGGATCTAATCTTGGTCACAGTGTCAAGGTTCCAGCAGAACTTTCTGAAGTTCAAGGCCAGACTCACAAGTGGTGGCAAGGCAGATCAGGGCATGAAGCTAGATATTTACACAGGTCAGGTCCATCAGCCCAGGCACTAAGTGGAAGGAACAAGGGAGCAATATTTCTAGGCCCTGATAGTCATTCACAGACCTCCTGGAAGACTCAACACCCATTGTTGGCAATCGTAGGAGTTGTACAACCAACACCTGGGAAGTGGGTTGAGCTGAGAAGGATTCATGAAACAAGGAAAAAGATACACAGAGACATGGAGAGTCACTCTTGTGACTGCCTCAACAGATGTGCTCTTCATATACCTGTGCTGTTTCTGGAACTCTCTCTGACTGAGCTGGTCTGGGTGGAACCCTCTCATCAGCTGCAGTCTCATAAAATATGTTTAGACACTTTCTCTTAAGGGAGTGTTTCTCATAGTAGGAACTCTGTACACCAAGACAGTGTGTCCTAACCAACTGCTCTGCCGTTGAGGCTGGAAAGGACACTCATGCTCTGTTCCTTTTATTTATTTATTTTTTGACACCATTACACCTCACCTGTTCCTTTTCCCTCCCTGCATCCCTGCCACTCTAGGGTTCAAGAAGATGCTAAAAGGACGAGGCTTGCCAAAGTCAAACTGGAAAGCTTCATAATTTGGCCATTGGCTGGGCTTGTGTTTTCATGTGAGAGCCAAGAATAAACCTGGGAATCCAATGGATGCCAGTTTCTAAAGCCAAGAAAGTTCAGAATCATAACCAGAGGGAAAGTCTGGAGCACGTCTGTTGCTGCATGCGTTATACTAATGCTGCATGTGTTATACTAATAGTGTATGTGTGTGCACATGTGTGTGCATGTGCATGCATGAGCGTAGAAGGATGACATTATATGTTTAAAAGTGAAATTAAATATGCTGCTCTATACTCTGTACTGGCCGCCTCCATTATTGTTTGATATGGATTCGAAAACTATGTCATTTTCATAGCTCGGTTTTCTTCTCTACAGCGACCTCCTTCTGATTCATCACTGTCAGGGAAAAGCCTAAACTAGGTGTGATGGCGCACATCCACAATACCAGCTACACAGGAGGCTGAGACAGGAATATCTCAAGTGCAAGTGTAAGGCCAGCCTGGACAGCTTAGCAAAACCCTGTCTCCATAAATAAATAAAGGCTTAGGTACATTCAGTGGCAGGGTGTTTGCCTAGTATGCATGAGGCTCTGGGTTCAATCTCAAGAACTGCAAAACATAAATAAATAAAAATTTAAAAGGAGCCTATAGTTTCCTTGCAGTGTAACTGATACTTTTGCTAAAAGGAAACTAACATACTAACATTTTTGTACTGAGTTTCTGCAATTCATCATTTCATTTAACTCTAAAAATCAACAAGATAGATATCATTACTAATTTCAGAGGTGAAGACATTTTAGGAAAATTTATTTGCTCAGCCTTTCAAGCTAAGCAGCAGAGTTGGTATTTGAGTACAGGGTGCAGGCTTTGAACACCTTGTTCTTTCTTTCTGACTTCTAAAGTTAGCGCTACAATGGGGAATTGTTTTTTTGAGTTGCTGGGGGAACAACATGTGCCTCACAAATAACTTAGAAAACACAACAGATTCAAGCACAACATAACACTTGAAGAATTATTAATTTGTGCAGTCCTCTTTGTTCATACACTCTGTGAAGAAAACAGAAAATAAATAAGGAAAAAGACACCTTCAGCTAAGTATTCAGTTCAAATCTAGTTCACTTTTATTTACTTTTAGAACTCAGTGGGAAAGAGGGGAATTGTCCCAGAAATGAAATGCTCCAATGGACAGAATGCAATTAAAACAACAATTCTTCATGCCTTCATCCCCATTTTTAAAAAAATTTTTTTTATTTTAAGGAGATTAAAACAATAGAGAACAGAACAAAGCAAATCAGAACAGAACAATGCAAGCAACAAAGCACTTCACAACAAGACAACTGGTCCTCAACAGTAGCTACCATAATGTCTCTTTTCTTTAACATAGTTGAGCACACCTTCACACACAATTATATCAAACAGAACAAAACAGTACAAAACCATTCAAGAGAATGAAAGCACTACAGGACTTCAAAACCAAGTAACAGGAAATGAACAATGGCTACTGTAATATCTCATTTTCCTCAAAAAATTTGTTTATAACATCTCACATAATAAAACAAAATAAAACACAAGATAGAACCACTCAAAACAGAAGAACAAAAGCATGGTAGGACTTCAAAACAAGATGATAGTAAATCAGCAATGGCTGCCATAACGTCTTGTTTTCTTCAAAATAGCTATTCATACCATCACACATAATAAAATCAAACAAAACACAATAAAACCCATAAAAACAATGAATGAAAACATTATAAGACTTCAAAGCAATATAATAGGAAACCATGATTACCATTAAATATCCCATTATATTCAAAATAGCTGCCCTTACCATCTGACAGCACAAAATCTAACAAAATAAGACAGAACAAAGCCAAACCTTAACAAAATTGTGTAAACAATGTAAGAATTCAAGATAAGACAATAAGGAATTGACAGTAGTTTCCACCTTTCCCTCCCAAGTGTTTCCTCCCCTTTTCTCTTACATTAACTATTTTGCTTTTGGATCCCATTAACTCCTTCTGTTTCTTATGTTAGGGTTCATACGTATGAGTTTGAACTGTTTAGGCCATGAACATGATCTCCAGTTGCATCTATTTACCTATGGGAGCTTTGAGATTATTCTACTTTATAGCTGAGTAGTTTTCCACTGCATGAAAATACCGTATCTTTCTTATTCATTCTGTAGTTAATGGGCAAGTTACTCTTGCTTTTTTTTTTTTTTTGTCTCCTGGTTTTTTTTTTTGTTTTGTTTTCTCTCCTTTGATTTCCAGTATATGAATTTCCTTTCCAGTTAGATGTGTTTCTTGTATACAGTATATAGATGGATCTTGTTTCTTGATCCATTCTCCTTGTGTTTCTTTTTATTACTAGCCTGAGGCCATCTACATTAATGGTTACAACCAGCGTACATTGGTTTGTCTCTGCCCTGCTATCCTCCTGTTGTTGGCCCTCTACTTTTCCCCTTCACTCAATTGCCTGTCCTGTTTGGTGATCTTCCTCTGCTGCTATTCCTGGAACCATGGTCATCTTTATCTCTCCCTAGAATATTCTTTAGCACTTTCTGTAGGGTTGGTTTGGTAGTCATGAATTCCTTCACTTGTTCTTTATGATGGAAGTATCTTATTTTTCCATCCATTTTGAAAGATCAATCTGGGTTGGAAGTTGTTTTTTTTCAGGGTTTGAAAGACTTCACTCCAAGCTCTTCTTGACTTGATGGTTTGCGTTGACAAGTCTGCTGTGATTCTGATTGGTTTTCCTTTATAGGTGATTTGTCTCTTTTCTCTAACAGCCTTTAATATTCTGTTCTCGTGCTGACTTCTAGGATCTTGATTATTATATGTCTGGGTGTAGATTTACTTTGGTTATGGCTAGTTGGAGTCCTATATGCCTCACTTATTTGCATGCCGGATCCATTTCCCATATTTGGGAAGTTTTTTTCTATTACTTCTATGAATATCCTTTAAATTTCATTTGTGTTGACCCCTGCTTCTTCATTGATACCTATCATTCTTAAATTATGCTTCTTTGCATCATCTTTCAGCCATTGAGTTGTTATTTCCTGATTCCATGTTATTTTTAAGAGATCTTTCCTTCCACAATCACTAGCTGAAATCCTGTCCTCAAGGTTTGAAAGTCTATCTTCAGTCTCTTTCAAGTGGTTTTGCCAGATTTTGATTGAGTTTTTAATTTCCTGCATCTCTCTCTGAATCTGTTTCATGCATTGTAATTCCTTTCTACATTCATTCAAGGTTTCCATCACTTTCCTATGCTACTATTTATTGTCTATGTCTTCTTTAGACCTGCTGAATAATTCTTTCAGTATGTTTGTGATTTCTTCTTTTACCTGAGACATTATTTCTGATTTGACTGCTTTTACAATCTCATGAAGTTGTTTCCTTAATTCAGTTGCTATTCTCTCCGAGATTTCATGTGTGTTACTTCCATTTTCTTCCATCACTGTATCTCCCAGACTTGTTCTGTGTGGGGTAGAGGTCTGAGTTTGCCTTTTGCTCCTTTGTATTGACATTCTCCTGAGTTCCTCTCAACAAGCTGGTTGTGGGGTCCCAGGAACTTCCCACGCTGGCTGCCCCTAAGCAGTGTAGGGGGATGGGACAGGCACCTGGTTTCCTTTAATTCCAGGTTTACAGGGAGGTAGCAGGGTGTGGAGTGGGCTTCTCCAGAGCTATGCAGCTACAGTGAGGTTTCACTGACTATAGTGGTTGATTGATTGTGTCAACTTGAGACATTTAGAAGTTTAACTAAATGGGTTTAACAATTCTACACCCAAGGATGTAGAAGAAGACCCACCCTAGGGTGGGTCATCACCTGGAGGTGTAAAGGGGAAGGAGGAAGGACGAATGCATTTTATTCTTGGGAGAAGCTCCAGTCTTTGCCTTTGGTTGGACCTCGTCTCCTGGCTTCCAGTGTAGACTCCTCAGCCTTCTGACACAGACTCTTCAGCCTTCCATCTTAGAGCCTTCAGCCTTCTGTCACAGACCCATCAGCCTGTTGGTGTGGACTTGCATGAGACACTAAGGTGAACTCCAGGTCTTGGATTGAATCCTTCTGCCTCCAGTGTGTAGACGCCCTCTGCACACTTCCTCATCCAACTCTGTGGCTGACCATCGTAAGCCAATCTTGTTGTTTCTTTTACATCTGTATATCTTGTGTTATATTTGTTCTCTCTAGTAAAACCCTGACTAATACACTGACAATCTGGGGTACATGGAGGTGGGGCTGCTTCTCTCAGCCTGTGTGTCTATGCTGGGACTTCCATGATGGTGGCAGACACAAGGGGTGTGTTTGTCTGATTCTGCTAGTGGGTGATGGCTGCCTGAGGGAACCAAGGACCTCCAATGGTGGCCTACGAATGCACAGGGCTTACCTGGCTGTGTGTCCCTGCTCCTGCTGGCTGCCTGCATGAAAGAGCCTTCTGGCGGCAGCTCCCTGAAGGTGAAGATGGATCTTCTGGTTCTCTCTGCCCACACTGGCCACCTGTAGGACATGGTCTTTTGGTGGCAGTACCCAGCAGGCAGAAATGGGCCTTCTCCTGGTTCTCATCATCATGTTAAAAAGCACATCATAATCACCCAAAACATAATACTTTTTATATTATTAATTGCAGAATTAAAAGTAAAAAATGTAAAGCTATAGGAGCCTTTGGAAATGATCTTAGCAAACAATGCTCACACCTTGGGAAGCTTTCAGATTCTGTGAACTTTCTTGGACACCTTGCAGAGGGACTGGGCAAGGCAGCATCGAAGGAAATAAAGCAAATGAGTTACTCTCAAGGAAGGTTTTGAGAGGAAGAAAAAGATTGCCTACCTTTGAAAAGATAACTAACCATAAGTCTCATCTTTCAACCTCTTTTTTCTCATTGGTGGTAGAACCCCAGTTTTCCTAGCCGAGAAGTGTACATCCAACTTCTCTTCTAGAGAAGAAGTTCCAACCAATGCGATGTCCCCAGAGCACCACTTGGAACTTCTGGGACAGCTCCTCCAAAGGCAAGGCCACATTTGTACCCCTGCCCCACCCTGGCTTCCTCTGCTCTCACCTGTGGACTGTGCAGGTGACCGTGGCAACCCCAGTCCTCCCCTGAGCCCCAGGGAATCTTGAGAAGATGTGAGGCCAAAGCATAGCAAGTGAGGAACTTCAGTCTGGTGACTGCAGAGTCACCAAGCCAAATCAGTCTTCCATTGCCTATCTCCAGACCCATTTTACTAAAGTGAAACAAATAAAATTCTATCCCAAGCCAGTATTTATTCCCATCACTTGTAGTCAAATGCAATTTATAACAAACCACATTTAACCTCTATGAAATCGGAGTTCTTAGAAATATCTTCTCAGAAAGGAGATAATGGTAAAGGAGCTAAATATTTACCAACTCTTCTTTTCCAATCTGTAGCAGCCAGCTCCTTCATCACTGTGACACACTACCTGACACCCACAGCTTAATACAGTGGCTTAATTTGGCTCATGGCTTCAGAGGTTTTCAGTCTAGGGTCAATGAGGCTCAAGGCAGGGACATCATGGTGGAAGGGCATGGTGAAGCCCAGCTGCTTAGTTCCTGATGCCCAGGAAACAGAGCAGAGGGCCAGAGAAGAGGGGACAAGGAGCCAGACATAGACCCCACAATTACAACCTCATTACCCACTCAGAAACGCCCAGAAGTGTGCTATACCAATCCCCCTTTAGATACCCAAAATGACCAAGTTGACACACAACCCTTCATGTTAGAGCACCCCAGTATGAGTAACTTCCTGACCATCTGGGGGACTCCACTGAAGAAGCTGTGAATGTGCATGAGAATATACCCTCATAGCTCGAATGTGCTTTTGCAGCAAGGACTGGGAAATTGTATACACATCTGTGAAATGAAGTCACGCCATAAAAACTTATTTTCAGAGGCAAATACAGCCATGAAAATAAAAATAAAAAGAAATTGAAATAATTTAAAGATGATAGTAAAAAGGCTATTATTTTAGATCAATATGTTTTATTGTAGGTAAAAACTTTAGAAGGAATAGAAATATAAAATGCCCATTAAAATTAGCTATAAAGTTAAAGCACAGTAGGAAAATACAGAATTTTTTAGACTTAAAATGGAAAGTACCCAAATAATGCATTACCATGGAAGAGAATTTTTACCAGGGATATTTAAGGAAGTTTGGAGTCTGGTTTTGAAGTGGAGATTACAAAAAAAGGAGAGCCTAATAAATATACACGACCCTGGGTCACAGGCAAAGTTATTGCTTCGATGTCACATCATCACTTAGAATTCCCCTTTTACTTCTGAAATATATTAGGATTGTGATATATGAAAAATAAAGTCAAAGTCCTCTCAAAAAAGAGCTGCCCCAACCATGTGCTTTTCTGTCTTGATTTGTGTTTGTTTCTAGAGATTATTGAAGGATTTCTCAACCTAGGCACAGTTGAAACTTGGGCCGCAGAGTTTCTTGTCGTGGGCTGGGGCAGTCCTGCGCATGTGGAGTGCTTAGGCACATCTCTGGCTTCTACACGACCGATGCCTGTAGCAACACCTGTTAGAGTCGCCACAATTAACAGTATCTCCAAGCACCGCCAAAGTCCGTAGGGGAAGCCACCCTCACTGATAGACAACTCGTTAACCATTTTACTTCTCCCAGAGATGAAAGAGATTTCAGCAGGTGGGAAGCAGCACAAGAATAAGGGCCCCTTCTGCCAGTTTTGAAGATCTCTTCAGAGGGGGCAGTGCAGAGATGGCTTAGAGATGGCCACTGCCACATGCTACTTATTGTAGTCAGGGTTTACAAGGGAGTAGATTTAACAGAGGACACATAATTTATAAGACTGTTTTATAATATTCACCCAAAAAGTCAAATACAAAAAAGTATAGGAGATCTGTCCACACACTTGAGACCCAAAGAATCCAGCTGAGGGCCTGGATCCCACAGCCATGTACTGCGCGAGTCTGGCTGAAAACCTAGAGCCCATGACAGTGCCCCATGCAGGTCTTATTAAAGATATCAAGGATCTGCACCGGGAAGGCCCAAAGGTCAGTGGTGGAAGCCAGAAAGTCTGTGGGATGCAGGATCTGTGCCAGCAGGCTGAGAGATCGTCACTGGAGCCAGGAAGTGATGCTCAAGGTAAGGGCCAGAGCCCCCCCAGTAAGAACTTCAGTCATCTTCAGCGACAGCGAGGACTGAGTTCATATCAGGAAAGCCAGCATGACAAGCTTCTCAGGAGAATCAAAGGCATCCCACCATCCCCTTCACTTTTCTTTTTATGCTGTTAGCAACAATGTGAGGATTGTTTGCAACACTCAAAACCTGTGCGACAGTCTTGGGTCAGTGCATTTGGGAACTTGGATGCTGATTCAGTTCAGCTGGGTGTTCCAAGCTGATCATTAGTTAATGCACCACACTCCTCTCACACTGCTCTTACAAGGAAGGCCCTGTTTCCTGCTCGAGCTCTAAAAACCTAGCATTGCTCTTAGTCAAGTTAGCATGAACAGAGGTGAAGGAGGGAAAATCCTCTTCTAATCATTGTCTTTACCTAATGCTGTTTCTTTCCTCCCATTCTGCCTTGAAGACACTTTCTAGCTGGGAAGGAAATAAGGCCCAAATACTCCATAGTGAAAGTACTCTTTGTCAGAGTCTTTCCCAAGCCAACTTATCTCTGCTCAGTGGAATAATTTGGGGTTAGAGCAGAAAGGTCTCAACTTTGCAAAGAGGCGTTGCCTGTCCCAACAGCGGGCAGCCTACCTTGCCAAGGTCTCTGGCGAATGAACATTTGCTCCCACTACACAGAATTGAGCTCTGGATAGAAGCTATAAGTTTACTTACCCCTCCTTCCAAGTTCCCAAATGCACTGACCCAAGGACTGTCGCACAGGTAAAAGACTGTAGTAGTACTGGGATGTAGAGAAATGTAGCATCCTAGTGCCAAAGACCTTAACAGATTTCCGCATGAAACAAGAGGCTGCATTGCAGGAAAGGCCACCCACCCCGCAGAGAGTCATCATACAAAATGACAAAACTCACCTGAAGAGCATGTTGTGAGGACTTCTAGAGGGTCGCTAGGCAGGGACAGTGAAGACCACAGGGTGGAGATTTTGCAGGTCTTGCTGGCCCGGCACCAACGTGTGCTAAGAGAAGTACACACAGCTTGCCGTCGTCAGCCAGCTCTTTCTTGCTTTCTCCTGTCCTTGCTTTCCTCCCACACTCACTCGTTTTCTTCTTTCTTTCTTCTTCCTTTTTTTTTCCATTTTAGCAAACAACTGTCAAGAGCTTAAAGTTGCCAAACACTCTCCGGAGTACTGAAGGTAGGACAATACCCAACATGGCCTGTTCTCTGCCTCTCAAGAGCTTGTAATCCATCTTACTAAACAGGGAATGGAACTAAATAAATTTAGCGACAGTGCACAGATAAGGCAGGACAGAGAAAGAACATCTTTTTGTCTTCCCAGATGGGATCCACTGGGTCACAGTGCGACCAAGAGGAATACTAGAAAAGCAGAGGAAACAGTGGAAAGCTTTTCTCCACTACCACTGTGCCAAGCCTGCAGAAGGGCTTCCCTTGATATGAGATAAGAGCACACAGAGAAGGCAAGAGAGGGAGGTGTTTACTGCCCTTCAGAGCTGTGAATTGGGTCCTAGTAGGGCATCCAGGGAAATAGACCCAGAAAAACTGAGTCTGGAGGACATGTCTTAGGGAGACAGGGCATTGGAGCCTCTGCTGCCCAGGGATCCTGGAGGCACAGCTGATGATTGGATGGACCCACCTAGAAATAAGCCACTACCTGAGAAAAAGAGGCCTATCTGAACCAACTGGGCTTAAATTTCTACCCTCAATGGTCTGGGACCTAAATAAAATTAAGTCTTGTATTAGAAAAATTAAGAAAAATTGTGTATCCTGCATACTGAATTTGTAAGCTTAGATTCATAGTACTAGATCCAGATGTTTTACCCACCTAAAGTAATAAATTAATGCCATCCCACATCTCTCTGTTATCACTCGTTGGCTCCTCCCATTCACAAATCTCCTAGGCATGCTCTGTCCTTGCCGTCTCAATCTCCTCCCTCCCTACCTGTCACTCCTCACCTCACCCTAACATGACTTCTGTCTCTACTATTCCACCATGAAAACGTTTATTGAAGCCATTAGCAATTTTCATGCTTCTAAAGGCAGTGAGCATTTTGAATAGTTTTCAGGCCTTGTTTGAACTTTAACGGTGTTTGACACAGTTCCATCTCATTTTCCAAATGCTCTCTTTCTCTGTGTTGTAGTTTGAATGCATCCTTCAAGATTTACGTGTTGGAAACTTCATCCCAAATGCAACAATACTGAGAGATGGGACTTTTAAGAGGTGATTAGGTCATGAAGACTCTGCCATCACTAATGACATTATCATGGGATGGGTTAGTTATCTTTTCAGTGGGTTCTCGCTAAAAGCATTTCAGCCTCCTTCACACAATCCCTCCCTTATCCACATGTTCTTTTGCCCTTCCAGCCTTCTGCCACATGACAACATAGCAAGGAAGACCTCGCCAGGCTGGCTTCTCAGTCTGGGATTTCTTGGCCTCCAGAACCATGAGTAAAATAAATTTCTATTGTTTGTAAATGAGCCACATTCTGGCGTTCTGTTATAGCAGCACAAAGTTGACTAAGACACCTTGATTCTATGATATCACCTTCTCTTGGGCTTTTCTACTGGCTTGACTTTCTCCGTTGCATCTGTAGGCTTGTCTTCTTCTTGGCAGTCAAGTATCAGCATTCATGAAGCCTCATCCCTGCATACTGTCCTCTTCTGGCTCTGTCCTTCTCCTGGCAGGTTCGCCTTTATCACTATGGCTTCACTGCATATAGACACCCATAGCTCCCAACTTATCTGCTGACCAGTCCTCTCCTTTATACTCTGGACTTTTGTATGCAAATACTATTTTGACATCTCCACTTGGATAGTTGAAGTATACCTCAAACTTCATATATCTGCCTTAGTTACTTTTCTCGTTGCTGTGACAAAATACCCAGCACCCAAAGTTAAAGCAGGAAAAGTTTATTGTCATTAAGTTTGCAGAGGTTTCAGTTCATAGTTGGCTGGCTCCAAAGCAGTATGCTATGGCAGTGAGGAACTGCAAAGGAGAAGCAGTTCAAGGAAGGCAGAAGGTAGCAATCAGTAAAACAGCAAAGAAGCAGCAAGCAGCAAGGGTAGCAAATGATAGCAGCAGACTTCTTCCTGTCCTTTATATTCTATTCAGGCTGCCCATTCCTAAGGCAGGTAGCACTCACACCCAGGATGGGGCACCCTTAATTTTAGTGTTACACCTTTAATCCCAGCATCACACCCTTAATTCCATCACCATACACCATATACCCAGTTACCTCCGAAAAGCTCACCTATGACTGCATGAGGCTTTGGGGGAACATCTAGATACAAGCCATAACAATGGCCAAAATCAAATACTTAATTTTCTATATACCCAACCCTGTTAATATTCCAGGGTCCCCATATGGGTGAATGTCACTTACCCTTCCCCTCATTCCATATCACTCAACCTTACTCTCTGGCTTTGGGTCAAAATAGCCTTCTTTCTGTTCTTCAAATGGGCCATCATCTCTTTCTTTCCCTCCAAAGCTGTGCTGTCTAGTTGGGCTGCCTTCCCCCAGTTAGCTTGGATTTACCCTTCTGATCTCTGCCCACACATTGCATAGTTTTTCATGACATCCAGGCTACATGAATCTCATGTGATACCTGATCTCATAAAATCACTTCCCTTTCTTCATGGAGTCACACTCCTCTGGGTTGTAAGCTCCATGAAGACAAGGACGAACATAGTCTTTTTTTAACCACTATTTTACCCCAGTGCCAACATTTTTGGAATGAATAAAGAACGAATCAATAAAGAGAATTGTTTTCCTCCACCAACTTTATTGCCTTTCCTTTTTATTTATAGTGTTTTTATATACTGACTTTTTATTTTTATAAAATTTAATGTGTCCATCTTTCCTACTTTAGGGCCATTTTTAGCATGGCCTTTGCCACCCCAAGACTGCATAAATATTCACCAAAATTTCCTTCCAGTACTTTTATGGTTTCATTTGCAAAATTTAATTTTTAAATCCATCTGGAATTTATTTCTAAAAGAAGCAAAACAGTGCCAGCTATTTTGTTTCAGAGCCAGTTTCTCCTAAATTGAAAACTTCAGCTATATCCAGTAGTGTGATGTCATTAAAGATAATAAGATTTGGTATCGGACTCTAAGTTCAGATCCACTCACTGTGCAAATTTTAGAAAGTCATTTAAAATTTCTGAGAATTATCAGCAAAGTGTATGGGAAGAGGACGCATGGAAAGAGAAATCTTAGGAAATCTCATGAACAAAATGGCCACTAGAGAGTCAAGACAAGAGAAGGTGAGCCTAATGGTGATGGCATGAGTTTGGTGCTGGTGACTTCTGTGTCAATTTTTTCTCTGTAAAATTAGATCAAAATAGTACTCTTCTTTGTGTAGTTTATTGTGAAGGTTAAAGAAATTAATAAACAGAAGACACTGTTCTCACAGGAAGGGATGTCATTGTTTCAGTGAGCATAACAGAATTTTCCATTCACACTCTCCTGAAGACACTAGGAAAGTATGTTCTTGAAATGTACTGCAAAATGAGCTACTCCAAAAATGAGCTAACAGTAAGGAAAAGAAATTAGAAACACTGGTTGACACGCTGTACAACCAAAGTGACTCCCTCCAAGTTCTAACTACCTTTTATTCTTACAAATATATTATCCGTGGCCTATTCTTAGTGTGAGAAGAGTGATCTGTAGTGCTTTCCAGTTTTAAGGGAGTAATTTCATGATATTCAGTAAGTGATTGACTTAGAAATTTATTTTAAAACAATTCCTCTGTTATGGACAGATTTTAATAATATGACTGGATATTTATACCTGTAGAGAACTGATGTATGTGCCACACACTGTAAGCACATAGGATGAGGGAGAATAATTACCTCAAATACTCAATCAGCATCTTATCATTACCATTTTAATCCCCTGAAACACAAAAGGACCAGAGAGTGGGGTACTGTGTTAGCTATCAAGTGGCACAGAATGATAAACACTGAACCACATTTTCCTCTACATTCCTTCCTGGTATTTCCCTGTGTACCTCACCCCAAAACCAGCAGGGCCAGACCAACTTGTGGTGTCCAGAAACTGAGCTTGATGATTCATGGAATTGTAGATATCTCCCACTGAGTTCAAATGGGGACTTATTCCTTGCATTACATGTAACACTTACTTATCTGGAGTTGTTTACCAACTCAGTTTGTCATATAACTAGACAATATTAGTTACTCAACAAAGGTTAAAATAAGTCTGTTCCACTGTATCGTTGGAAAAATGGTTTGATTTTCTGATATGCTCACTTTTGCAGTGGAAACACCAACCAACAAGTTCCCACAGAGAATTCAAATGTCTGACATCAAATGTCTGACATCAAAGACTGTAAATACAGTTTAGTCACTTTAGTTTTATTAAACCATAAGACAAAATTTTCGTTCCTCCTGTGAGCAATTTCCCTATAATATATTGGATCAGAGAAGCAATGGTTATTGGAAACTCAAACAAACTTTTTCCAACTTATACCTCATGTTGGGGAGGGAAGCTGACATCTCTACCCCCACTTGCCTAAGTTATACTTAGACAACTTGTCCTGCACTACAGTGAGTGGGGCTGGATGAATACAATCAACCCCTCGTATGGAACAGCATCCAATGCACAGATTCAGCCACATACAGAGACAAAATATTCCAAAACAATATTGTGACTGAACTAAATATGTGCAGAATTCTTTCTTGTCATTATTCCACAAGCCCTTCACCCCCAGGAAGTCTCCCAGAAAGCAGCATCTTGGGCTGTCTCTTTGGGACCCGAAACTCTCGGACCCGTAGAGTGGCCTGGGCTGTTTGGATCAAAAGTCTGCACAGACCTGCATCTCGGCGCGACTCTTTGGGGCTGGTAAGC